>JAPMOB010251657.1:0-17576 GCA_029875015.1 Lepomis gibbosus
GTTGCCTATGTCAGTTGTGTGATCTGTCACCTATCACCTTTTAGATCCAGCATGAGATGGTGCAGTGAAGAAGCATCACTGACTTCAGGGATGATATCCATAAGCCGAAAAATGAAGATATTCCTTTGCCCAGCTTCATCGATGCAGCCTTTGTCCAGGCTAAAAAGATATTCTAGAAAACTCTTTAGTGACTTGCAGAGCTGACGCACCAGTGAAACATCATTTTCCTATGGACCTGTTTGGCATTTTGGTAACTCACCATGAGCTTTTACTGCACTGAAGTGTCAGGAGAGGCAGAGTAGGAAGGGTGTCGGTAACAATCAGGCAGTGCGATGCAAATTTCACTTTAGGGATTACTGGGATTTGTGGTTGCAAACATCAGGTCAAAAGCTCACAGTGCAAAGGGGTTTTATGCAGCTTTCTGGCTTTATCAAGCTCTGCTCATGCTTATAAACAGATCCTGATTTAGAGGCTTACTTATTCTTTTTTTGTGGATTATATATTGGCCTATTTGACCTTGATACACACTCTCTAAACACTTTATTATGTATGGTGGTGGATCATGGGAACCCATTTTTTTCTCCAGATAAAACACATCATTTGAGGTATAAATTTAACCAGATGTTGATGATGCTCATTAACAATTTTGGGGCTCACATTTCTGTATAATGTTATCACTGATTCTGGCTTTGCAGCCACACATTCTTTCTCCTGCATCACCTCTTTGTTCTGAGCAGACACTGGACGTCACTGTCATGCTTCCTGAAACATCCAGAGATAATTCACAGCGCTCCTACTTCCTTACTCATGTCTCTCCTTCCTTGCTGTTATCCTCTGACCTCTCTCGTTCACAACTTGTTTTTTTAAAGACAGAGCTGCCACTGACTGCACGAGTTTTGTTTATCACTTTATTCACTGTAAGAGTCTGCACAGTGGCAACTGCTTATATCACACATCTTGCTAATTTAAATATTTAGTCAAGCAGTAACTGAACCTCTTGACCCCATCTGCATACAAAATATATGTAGCTGCAGTAGCATTATTCACTGTTTAAAGGAGCTGGCGGTTTGTATTAGACGCCAGCTTGAGTTTACCTCACAAAGTAGTAACCAACTGCAAGTCCCTCAAGCAGGAGAGAAAATTGTTCATTTCTATCTATATACGAAAGTGACTGAGTTGCGACTGTCACGTCATAAAGTGTGGGTGATAAGAGTCAGCTTTTTTTTTAACGAAGATTAAAGGTGGATTACATCATTGTGGGTTAATCTCAATCAAATATTATATTTAATGTTGACTGTTTTGTAAAATGAAAATGCAATAATCTAGATTTTTCTTAAAGGCTGGCAACAATGTGACACTCCACCTCTCAGAAAATTCTGATTGCCCTACCTTGTCTGTGGCTCTTAGCTCCAAACCCATTGGCTCCTACTAAAACAAAAATACAAACAATAAAAAAACTCTCTTTGCTTGTAAACCTGGGCGCTGTGGTTTTTAGCAAATGTTACTTTTGTAATCAGGTGTAAATATGACATTTGTTGGGATACATTTATTGCTCTAGCAAGTATTTACAGTTCCCATGTTCATCATAATGAAAGGAAAGTGTCACCCAGTGCAACGATATATATGTTTTCATAGGTTTTAGAAAACAGTGAAGGTCTATGGCATGGAAGATGCATTAGGATTTGGTTACAAAGTAAGGTACGTTTTAGTAGTAGTGTTTTCTATACAGGTTAGAGGTATAAAACAAAAAGAGCACAGAGGTTTACATTTTGCTGCTTTGGGTGTGTTTTTTCACAGACATTAATATTACTGCCTGGCTAGGAAGTGATAGCATGGTAGCATTGAAAACATCATGGTTTTCAGTGGAGGCTCACATTTATATCTATTTTCTGAGAATCAGTGGTGTTACATTCTCCCTTTTACATTCCCCCCTCAAGATGTAGATTTCTAGATGATGGTGACTCACGTGCGTCTGTTTTTTCCCTCGGGTGTTTTAGGTCTGGGTGACGAGGGGAGGAACTCATAAGAGGGGGCTGGGCGCCTGGCTCTCTCTCTTGTCCACCTTCCAGCATGGCAGCAGCAAATCACAGAGACTGCGACTGATTTGTATTACTTTGATTATTGATCTTTTCTTGTATTTCTGATGGGACTGGTTGTTTAGTTTTCGCAGCTTTATTTCTGTTTGTTTAGTTAGGGATTGGTTTAGGGTAGAGGAGAAGCCTCCAGATCCTACGGCTCTTTGTGGGCTGGTCTGGAGGGCTTCCCTTTCTTTTGTTTGTTTTGGCCAGCCCATCAGACTTGTTATTTTGTTTGAGTTAAATTTTACACTTATTTCATGTTTATTTCAATAAACTTGTGTTTTTTGCATTAGTCCTGGACTCTTTGGTTATGTTTGACCCCCACTGTAACAAGCTTTGGTGGGGGTCGTAACAGTGGGCCACATTAGTGGCAACATGAATTAAACAGGGCTTTATGGTGTTGTGCAGCTCTTTCTTAGTTTTCATTGGAGGTGTGAATAGTTGTCTTTCATGGCTCCTTGGTAGGAAGCAACAAAAAGATGACAGCTTGTTATTATTGCCAACAGTATTAACAGCTGCTGTGAGCGCTACTCCCTCCCTCATCCATAATGGTTCCCTCATCACAGATGAGTGAAAGGAGCCATGACTTGTGGGAGTGTACTGTGCAAGCAGCTCTTCAGTGAAGCCGAGTGGATGGCAAAATTCACAATGGGTCATGACGTTTCCGTACCCGTGGGCTTTCTCTCAAAACATGCTGCACAAACGGCATTTACACCCAGTAGAGCATCTTTTATTTCTGAATATACAGTATATATGCATAGGTTTTCCATATACATACCATATTTAATGCAACCTAGGAAAACAAAACAAAGCGTGTGCACAGAAAGAAGTAGTATGCTACAAATATTACATTTGTTCATTTAGCTGACACTTTTATCCAAGGCGACTTACAATTGCCATATATGTCAGAGGTCGCACACCTCTAAGTAACTAGGGGTTATGTGTCTTGCTCAGGGACACATTGGTGGATGGGTCACAGTGGGGAGTTAAACCCGGGTCTCTCACACCAAAGCCATGCATCTTATCCACTGCGCCATCACCACCCGAATTACACTCTATAATTACAGAAAGGAGTGAGTGTAAAATAATTACAGGGATTTAATAATGAACACAACAGGAAACTGACAAGAGGGTTCAAGAGTAAATTTAAGAAAGCTGAAGGAAAAGAGCAAACCGCTAAACAAGCCTCTCTCATCCAAACAGCTGCATCATGAAACAAGAGGCAGCCAGTGAATGTCTTCCTTCCCACACACTGATGATCACAGTCACTCTCTGAATAATGTGCATGTAGGTGTGTGTATCTGTGTTTTAGCAGTAAGGGACCCAAAGGAGATTAACATCCCCGTTGGATTATGGAAGGGATATGCACTGGAAAGCTTCATTAACTCTCACACAGTGTGTGTGTGTGTGTGTGTGTGTGTGTGTGTGTGTGTGTGTCGCTCTCTTTCCATGGCCAAGGGGCTTTTTAGACTGTTGCCTCCCAACTAAGTGCTTGCTGTCTGCCCTGTAGTCATATGTCTCAGTCTGTGTATGTGGTCTCTTTCCTCTCTGCCGGCCCTCGGGGGGCTCAGTGAGAGCAGATAAGTCAGCCTTCGGAGCAGCTCACCGTAACTACCCCCTTTACGAGATGAGGAGGACAGTGAAAACGTTTATGAAGCAATCGCCCTCTGTAATCCAGCTGCGATGGTAATCTCCAGTGCCTCCCCAGCTGCTAAGACACACAGTCCCTCAGAGAGACATAGTGATCATGAGCAGTCAGCGCGAAGGACAGCAGGCTGGATGTCAGTCTCAGTCCTGGACTGGTACCCGGGGGCAGGAAACATCCATCTGCTGAAATCTTGTCAGTGCTCTGCAGCCTCACACTGCTGTGTCATAACGTGGAGTCAGGAGAGAGAAGAGTGGCCAAGTGGACAGTTTTTTTTTTGCCTTACTCACACTTTCTCCTCAGGATTTTTATCCACTTCTTTTAGAAAATCACCTTTGCTCTCCGCTGGTCCGTCTTCTCTTATTTGCCGCTCTCATTTTTCATTATCTCCAGTTGTCATTTTCACCATCTCCTTTTATCTCTTCAACAAGGTTTTCATTTTCTCACTTTCTCTGAAGATTTTCTTTATCCCTAAAAGTCATTTTTGCACTTTGCACGGTAAATCTGTTCTTCCAGAGATGTGCTGTATAATGACGAGGCTGATTCTCAGGCTGAAAGCCGCATACTGTAGAGATGGAAAGACTGAATTTTCTCCCTGCTTTCCCTCTCTCTCTTTCTCTGGCAGCAGCCCTGTTTTCCTCTCCTTCCTCGCCCTATGGAAGTAAAGACATAACCTCCATTTGCACAGGTTAATGTGCAGCCACCTCAACATGAACACAAAACTAATACCAGGCCTTCTTGCGTGGGTGATCGCTCTCTCTCTCTCTCTCCTGTCTTTCTCTCCTGTCCTCTCTTTGCTTTCCTTTATTCCTTCTTCGTCCCTGCTTCTCTTTTAGCTCTCTCAGTCTCTCTCTCCCTCCACCTTGTAAATTGGACTCTGGCAACATTACGATGCTTTTCTCATTATTTCCATCACTCTGGCCAAATTGCCTTGTCTTTCAGGACCATTGGGCTCTGTTCGCTGGCTGCTCCTGCAACCAGAGGGCTACACAAGTCTTTTCCTCTGTCTCAGGGCTGTTTCAGAGCAAAGACGCAACCGAGAGAAATGGATTCCATTCTACAGCAAACAATACAACCTCAGGCCACTGATGACTGCCTGCTCCATGCTGCACACTGTGGCTGATTTATCAAGGAAGATGTAAACAAATCTTCACAGGAAGCACTGAGATAACATGCAGTAAAGACGTGCTAGGCAGTATTCTATCTTCTGAAAGCAATTGGTCTTTTAATCTATTACTCAGATTGCAGGACAACTTTTACCACTGTTTCTACTAACAAATGAATAATTCCCAGTTACAGATGGAATTGGAATATAAGTAATTTAAAATAGAGTAAAGTAAAAATCCATAAGAGACTCTCTGGAAAAATACTTTGTCTAAAGGTGGTACTCTGTATGTAGTCTCTTATAGGGACAGTAGTGTATAACCAATACATTTTCTGATCATTTTGATTAGCTACATTTAATAATCTATTTCATGTATTTCACAGAAACCCAAAGAAAAAACTGTATCTTGATTTTTTTTATAGTGGGCAATGATCATAAATTAAAACGCTAACATTACTATTATTGCTCCGAAGGGTCTGCTGATTGCTGTAATTTACAATTATTCAGTTGGTGTAACAAATAGTTCATGCCAGCTGTTTAATTACAGCTTTCTTCAAAGAAACATGCAATTTATATTTTTAAAATACAAAACTTGAAATGAATGTGGTTGGCTAATTGATACATTAATGCAGTGCATTATTTGATTACTGATCTCTACCACTAGGTAAAACTGAGAATTTATGTCCTTTATTTTCAACAGATATCCTAAAAGAAAACCCAACAAAGTGATGATGAATTCATGCAAGTATTGTCTATGTAGCGACAGACTGATAAATCTCTATGACAATGAATTCTCTTGTCCTGCTAAAACTTTTAAAAACACGTTATATTTAACATGGCCAGTGAGTCACTTAAGGCAGTGGCCAAGACAGCAGAGGTGGGCCTTGCCAAGAGTTTTATTTTAAAAGATAAAAGTTTAAGGTGAGCATCTGACATGTCTATCCTCTGCGGCCCCAGTCTGTGAAAGATAACAAATGCTAGATGACAAGTGCAACCAATTAAAGGAAGTTATTCATTTTCAATTATATAGTCAGTGTCACCAGAATTTGTCTGCATATGCACAGTGCCAGATTGCAATTTACTCTCTGTGCACTACTCCGTAAAGAGTACACTACTGTTGATTATCCTGATTGTATTTTTAGGGTTTCTGTTGTAGATCACTTAAAACTCACAAAAGGGAAAAAATAATCATTGCTCAAAGTTGGTCTTAGCTACTTGGACTCTCTTTTGTATTTGACCATCAGAACAACTTTCAGGTTGTCTTTACTGCATCTCTGGTTTGACCTCAGCGGAAGGTCACATTACATATTTTAAATAAAAGAGATTAAAAGAGAACAGACAGAACAAAAGAAGCATTCAGATAGATAGACAGACAGACAACTGAAGAAGAAAAGCACTGAGTCAAAAGAGGGAGAGAACAAAAAGATAAAAAAGTAGAGGGGTCAGACAGAAAATGGGCATATAGAGATCTAGAAGGGCACACGGAGAGCAGGAGAGATGGACGGATGGTTGAAAGAGCATGAGAGGACAGTTAAAAATGTAGACAATGGAGGTAAATGTTCAAGTCCTTTTAAGTTCACTCAGCTATGATTTAGGAGGAAATGAATGGATTTTTCTCTCTCACTGTCTGCTGCAGCTGAATAGCTACTGCTCTTCTATTCTGTACTGGAACAATACATGGCTTTTAGCAAACTCATTTTCCATTTCAGAGCAGCCTCCTGGTTATTTTGGAATGGACAGAGAAAAAAAAATATATATATATATAAAAGTAGAAAGTGCAAGTAAACTAAACCAAAAGTTGCTGCGCACTTCAGGCATGAAAAGCAAACAATAACAACGAAATGCAGAATGCACACATCATGTTTGTTCTGGCTTTTCTGTCTGAATTCTACAACTGCATACTTTTTGTGTTATTCTTCCATATTTCTGTGTATTAAACACGAAACACATGTACAAGCTTTTTTAGAAGCAGTGCTATTTTCCAATGTGTCTCTCCTCTTTATGCTACTTGCATAAAACACATCAAACAACCCCATACAGTGCCTGTATGACATGCACTTGTAGTCCTCCGCCTTCCCTCTCTCAATTCTCTTCCTCTTCCCCTATCTTTTTGCTCAGGCATGACCTAAAACAAAAAGAAAAAGGACAAAAAACTTCAAAAAACATCCTGCCTGTCATCTCAGGAGCTGTTGTTGTCTATTGGTCTCCCTCCCTTTCTAGCAAGCCATTTCCCTCCTTTCATGTTCCCCTTTCAAAGGCTTCTGTTTCTTGTGCGACACAAATGACAACGCATTCTCTTACACCTTTCATATACAGCAAATAGGTGGAGAGAAAAAAAGGCTGCCTCTTTCCACCTGTGCTAGGTGTCTTTCTCTCTTCTGTGATTTAAAGGTGGGCTGAAATGACACACAAAACGCAGCAACAATCCAATACCATAAGCTGTGCGGAGACGATAAAGCAACTACGGAGGATCAAAGGGATTGACACGTTCTTCTGTTGCTGCTGTCTGTTCAACGTCATGACAGCGAGGAAAGGAGTGCTCCCGGCGCTCAGTAGGGATTGTGTTCAATTACCAAGTAAACAGCTCAATGGCAGAGAACCACAATAAGTGGTTATTTTAAAGCCTGCACAGCATTATGTTTTATTGACAAGCTTTATTATGAGTATCAGCTTGTGTTTGTGGTGAAACCTGTTTCTAAATGTAATGCTGTCTTTGGACAGCGGAAACATACAGTAAATAACAAATTGTTGTGATAAGTAATAACCATATTTCACATATGCTGAATGACTTTGCGTGTCAATGACTTTTGTGGAGGCTTTTGTTGTCGGATGAACTTTGTGAAATATGCTATTAGCCAATACGATCTTCATCTACTCTGCTTCCCTTATCTTTCAGCAGCTATGTAATGAAAATCTTTTTTAGGGAAGTGTACCCCTTTAGCGGAAAGTAAAGGAGCAAAAACTGATTTAAGATGAACTGCCATTAAATGTATAAATCAACACAAGCTTCAATAGGTTAGAGTAGAGTCCGCAGTGAGCAGCAAAGGAACAGTTACATAGAACCTTTTTAGCTACGGTGTTTTGTCACAAAAAAATAAACTGGCCTTTCCCAGAAGAGTTAGATTGGTTGGGCCTCCATTATTAACGGAGGCCAGGTTGAGTCACATTGGTAAAACGTAAATTATTGATCAAACTATGATTGGACTCGTAAGACTTTTATTATTGATTAAGCTGCAAACTGTTGGGACAGATTGGTGAGCCTTTCATGACTGATCAAGCTGAAGATAGATTTGTCAGACTCTAATCATTGAAGGGATAGGAAGAGTTTCAGGCATGGAATGTAAGACGAGTCCCTTGACAATCATTTTATGAGGGCTGGCGGTACGCCACTATTGACCATCTTCAGGCACAAATCTGTAGATAAGGTTTCGTTCTTGTTTAAAGAAGCAGTTGGATTTACTAAATTTCCACAAGAATTCATCAGTCTTTAACCCTTACAAGTCTTGTGCTATTTTAGCCTTATATGAATACTTTTGATTTTTCCTTTATATACCACATTAAAACATGTTTAATCAGGCATATTAAAGAGTGCAAATGTGAACATTACTTGTAAATATGAATATAAAAAGGTAAAATTGAGATAACATCAAACTGTGATCTGATCACGCCAAGGTGGATTTAACCTAATTCTTTCAAAACCTTGTTCATACAGAAGACTAGTTCTTCCCTGACTTTATTAGCTACCACTGCAAAGAGCAAAGAAGGACCTCAATAGAAATTTTATTCAATACCTTTAAGATGCGTCTTGGACTTGCTCCTAGTTGCATTTGAGCTTTTAAGCCTTGATGAGCCTGAGCACAGCTTGAGATCTTGAGGCAGCACAGCTCTGGTCATTTCACAGTCTAGACAGACGACTACGGATTATCAAGCTTTCTACATCAGGGCCCCAGAAGACTCTCAACCTGTCTGATGAGATCGAGCCAAACTCTTTAAAAACGTACTACTGCAATTTCTTGAACTGCTTGTCTGAATCTGCTTTTTCATGTCCTGACTGCCCTGTGGTTTTGCAATTTAGAAATAATGTTTTTCTTTGCAACGTGTTTTCATGTCCATTTAGGTTTTGTATTTTCTCTTCCACTGTATAAGAAATATGCAACCTCTACAGAGGGAAATGCTCTTTAAGCTGTGCCATTACATTGTTTAATTTGAATAATCCATGTGGGACGCAATAGATATAAGTTCCTTTTTTTATGTTAACATTGTCAGTTTATTTTTGGATTATATAACAATATACATTACTAACTATTCTATAATTTCTAATAGAAGGAAAGAAAGGACATAATTAACAAAGAAAGAAAGAAACAAAACTGTAAAGCATTATGGTAATTAAGCTGCCTTTAGTAGTATTAAGGGGCCTGTTTTTTATATAAGAGTACTACTTAGAAAACACACATGTATCAGTAACTATAGTTTATTTAAAAGCAATAGCACAGCATTAGAGACTATATGTATACAACCTGAACATAATCACAGTAAAGAAAACCACTCTGGCATCACTACTATATTTTAAAGGCAAGTTCGTCTTTTTTAAAAGGTGAGGTCAGACTGTTAAGACATCCAGTATTGATTGTGCCTACACAGGGTCAAATTGGCATAGCTTGCAGTACAGACAGAGGTAAAGGCAGCTTGAATAGGTTATCTTGGCTACATCTCTGTACCAGGACATCAGATTGTGATGCTATCAGTTCCAGAAATAGCCTGTTGAGGAGGAGATACAAAGGTCCAGTTCATTAGCAGAGAGCCTGGCACAGCGACAGACTGCTCTGACTGTTTTCAGCAGCATGGTTTTAACTGAGCAAAAGTAGAAATAGAATGAAATCTAACCAGTAAGGGAACAGCTATAAATAAATAAAGCATCATTTAAATGACAGTGCTTGTTTCTAAGTGTTGGTTGGACACTTCTCTCACACTGAAACTAGTTCAGGAAAATTTGTGGAATAAGAAGATGTATGTTCCCCAGGTTACCATACTCAAAACCTCCTTAATGTTGGTAAACTTGGTATAGTGGAATTACACTCTAGGTGGCACTATGATCTTAAAATAATTTGTACATTTCCAAAAGATTTTTCAACTACACTTTCAATTTTTTTTTTAAAAACAAACAATTTTACTGATAGGACCTATAAAGTCTGTTAGGAAAAGGTTTGCCAGAAAGGGCCCCTCTGGTGGGCTTCATTAATACAGAACCCAAGTTCATATGTATCACCTATAGCTAACAATGTACAGATAACAATATCAGAAGCCCTGTCGAACATAAATCTTCTAATTTTCCAGGAACTTTTGAAAACATCTACTAAAACCTACAACACCTAGTCATTATCCAGCCATGTGTTTTGTTGTACATCTCATATTGTGCCTATATCTTGATTCAAAGCAACACCCAACATTATGTTCATGATTTCATAGTTTGGTGATACCCTGATGAGCAATAAGAAATACATATAAAAAACATTTTTTATATATTGCAAGTATAACATTATTGAGGTAAATCCATCAAATGATTTGAAATCTGCTCATATTGCCAAGCCCTACCTTACAATGCAAAAAAGTGAACAGTGTGTTCTGGACCATACAATGTTGTGAGTAATGACAAAAACGGGGGAAAAACAGTGAGGACAAGATGCATAATCTATCATATTCCAAAAGCTGTCTCAGGCAAACGTCAGCCAAGATTTTGACATCTTAACTCCCCAGATATTCGCAATGAAATCTGTCTGCTGTCAGTGAAAGTTGAAAGAATTCACATTCACAGATTTTCAAGTAGTTCTCCAGGGTCTGTCTGTCCTTGCGTTGCAGTTTATAGTCTTCTGTAACGTTATGTTTCCTGCGATTTCCTGTGTCGTGCATTTTCATTGTTTACTCCCTATAGTGGTGACGCACTCCCACACTGCTGGCATATCAGAGTTACAATGTAGCACTTTGGTTGACTATGTGTGACAGCACTGTCTCTACAGACTATATTTGGGTGTTACGAAGATATACACATCGGGGTTCACACTCTGCCTGTTTTCTAAAACCATCTATCTATCCATCTGCACGTGGAATTTCTGAGTCCAATTAAACAGTTCAGATGTCTGATCAGATGGATCTAGACGGGCTGCGCAGAGCACCTCTCGTTAGAAGAAGAAGCCGTTTGTCTGCTGCTCTTCTGGCTGCACCACTGTCTCCTGGCCCTGCTGCCATAATTAGGACTGACACTGGCACGCAGACCATAATCCCCATTGATTAGAAACCTGAGATCAAAGGCTTCCACTGCTGTCACTCTCACCTCTTGTCTCCACTCTGTTTATGCTCCCTCTCTTCGTCTTTCTTGGTCACTCACTCGCTGACTTGTAGATGTGTCCGTGTTTGTGTGTTTCCCTTGTGCTCGGAGATTTACCTTTTTATGCTACTGCTCCTAACATCCAGTAATTTGTCTTCTGATCCCTTCCACCTGTTTAAATAGCTGCTGCATGTTGACACAGAGGCTTTCATTCTGCTAATAACCAGAAGCTAAGCTCAATCAAAACACCTCAGTCAGAATAAAACGGCTCACTCTGAGATAAATATCCTTCAACATGCTTGACCACATGATGTTTAGTACTTTTGTGGATTCCAAATCATGGCTGGTACTGCGGGTGCTCGCCTTCTCATGTTTAATGACTCCCAGAGTAATAACAGTTTAATCAGTGGGAAGGTTAGCACTAACACAACACCAGTGCCAAAAAACTGGCAGTTACCACCACTTTCTCTCTCCATTTAACTCCTTCCATCAGCAATTCTCTTTTCTCTGTCTGCTGCAATATGCTCTCTCCAAGTATTATATTAAGACGATGAAGACATTATATCCATTATATATCTATATTCTCGTCTGTGGAAAACAAATCTAGGAATATATCTGCAGACAAGCCGCCACTGCACTATGATGTTCTCTTTGGTGTTAAACTCATATATTTAAGATCAAACCACTGACATGAAAAATATCTGAGCCTCCAGCAAAACTGAGCTGTGCGCACACACACAGCATTGCAATGTTACACAGTCTAACCAGCTCAAACCTTCAGGTAATGAACTCACATCTAATAATTTAACGTGTAAAGTAGTTGTTGTGTTGGTTGTAATGCAAAAGTAAATAAGGTAGAGCAATCAGATCACAACAATTGTACCGCGTAACTTATAGTAGTATAAAATGTGCGTTTGTTGCTTTTTTTAACTTACAGCAAATTAAATGTTGCATTTAAATTAACTCTAGGTAATTAATATGCACACAATAATGCCACTACTGCAAAGCCTGTGTGGAAAGCAAAGATGAGAATCATAATCCTGTTTATACAACTAAAAGCTGTATTTTCATTATCCAGAGAAAATGTTGTTAAAGGTTTTGGTATGTGTCCTCGGGACACCTGCTACACTCCTGATAATCACTGTTCAAAATTGAAATCTTTGTGAAATATTTTACCAGCCCGGTGTGTAAATAAGTAGAGTAGGTCATGTGCCTATTTTGTCAGAAAATGTAATTAAGTGATGAAGACACCCTAGCTGTTTAACCCATGTGTAATTAGGCAGAGGAGTGTGGCATATTCCCAGATCAGCGAGTGCAGATGAATACTTATCAATACATATCATTGCTGAGGCAGGCCAAGTCTTAATTGCATTGAATGGAGTATTTTAGTTTGCATAACAATATATATATATATATATATATATATATATATATATATATATGTAGCAAAGCATGGCTTAAAAGGCATTGAATTGGTCACTACATACTGTACACTACATGAAAATCTATATCAAAGGGGAAAGAGGTCAATCTCAACAAGGCAAACTGCTCTTAAACCATGAGATTCTGATAAGGCGGGTATGAGCAGCTGCTGATATCTTAATTTGGTGGAGAAGCAACTACCAAAAAATAAACCTAATCTCAGTTGTTGAGACTTGAAATGTGCCACTGCCATCTTTATGCCAGCACAAACTTAGATGCCCTTGTTCTGGCTTGATTGTTCTTGTGCATTTGTTATTTGTTATAAGTTGGGATAAATAGGGCTTTTTTATCTGTCACATAAGTGCACAAATATGACAGATGTGAGTAATACTTTTTAATCCCTTTTTGGACAGCAAGACAGTTACATAGTAGAGCCAGAAATTGAAGTAAAAAGCATGACTTTAAAAGTCAGAGGTGAGATCTTACTGATCTCTAGGTCGAAAAACATAAACCGCTAATTACATGCGTGATCCTTTTCAAGTCTGATTGGAAACAGTCCACACAGAAACCCACACATCTGGGTTTAACTGTACAGCATCAGTTGGTCTATAGTCAGGTACTTGTATTTCCAGTTATATTTGTCCTGGTTTGATGTGAGGCTTTACTTTGTCCAGATAGATAAAGGTGTGTGTGTGTGTGTGTGTGTGTGTGTGTGTATGTGTGTGTGTGCCAACCATGTGATAGAGAAATGACAGTCCAGTTGTGTTCCTATTAGACAGTCAGTTATGGTGATGAATACATACATGGAAATTAGCCCAAGATGAGGGCTAATTGTCTGATTAGATGTGCTTCAGGTTGATAGATGCACAATAAGCCCACGCACAGAAAGCAGTCATTAAGGAACATTAGACCATTAAATTGAACATTACACTATAGCCAGAGGGAAAAATATGGATGTTCATTAATGCATCTCTACACGTAGGCATCTGTCTGCGCTTGTGTGTGTTCACAGTACCTATTCTCTTATTGCCAGTCTCTCTCTGACTCTGCACCTGTCCAGGAGAGGAGAGAGATTAAATTAACATTACACCATTTACACATCTGAACTGCTTTCTCCCCGACTTAAGAATACAGCATTCCCTGGAAAGAATTTTAAATGCAAATTGATTGGTGATAAAGACAGACATGCTGTAGTGCCTCTAACATGGCAGAGGTGTTTACTACTCCCACACACTACATAACACAAACTGAGCTGTGTACCTCAGGTAGAAACATACACTAAAGTCTTTTGTAGGTCTTCTCTATCTCTTACAGTTTGTGTAAAAGCTAAAGCATCAAGAAATTATCAGTGTAAGTCAGTATTTGTATTCAATGACTTATAACCATACAGAAATAATGGGGCACTGTAGGAAAACGTAAGGCACACATGCAGCCATGCACCCACAAACAAAAGCACACGCATACAATCAAGAGTGCACAGACGCATAAGTACGTACACTTTTGCCTGCTGTGAAAGAACAGGAACATATCAAGGCTCCTTCCATCAATGTGGAAAAATGAAAAAGCACTCATTTGCTTTCCTCGTCTGGCGTGCTGCTAAGGGTTTTTTTGTTGCAGCACACCTCCCAAGGCACGCGCACACGCAAACACAAAACTAAGCTCTGTTTGCTCTTGAGGGTGTCTCGCTCACCCTCTGAGAGATAAAATGACATGCTTTGCTGGCCGGGTTGTTTTCAGCTCGGAGGAATTGCAAAATCTCTGAAAATGGTGTCATTTTCACTTGGGTTTCCTCCAGCAAAGAAGGCTGATTAAATAAACAAAAGGAAGTTGGCTCCCCTGTCAGTTCTTCAAACATAGGAAGAAGGAAAAAGATACTCGTCTCGGCTGTCATGTCCATGAGAGAAATCAACATGCAAACTCAGACTACTAAAATACATGACTGTCTAGGTCTGCTGCGGTTCGGTTACGAAAATATCATCATCAGAGGAGGTAAGCTTAGGCTCTGTGCGGTAGTCCGCGTGCCTCACAATTTTTGTGACCACCCGGACCTGTAAAAAATGTGACTAGGCTACCAGGGCACCAACCGATCTACTGCGCATGTGTGGAACGAGACTGCCAAACTGACTCCAGAAAGTAGTATAAACAGAAGTAGTTTGCGTCCATGGTGTCCGCAGCTGTCTGTGTAAGCGTCTGATTGGTCACTTTGGGGCAGCAGTGAGCTTTGAACACAACACTGACATATTATCACCTTATACAGTTGATACTGTATGTGAATGTTAACAGACAGTTCCTTATTTACACATCCAGCAGACGCAGAGCAACATCAGCATTCATTTGAAGATGTGTTTGTGGCCACCTGACAAAGTCCAGTTTTCATTCTCCTTTTAGCTCTGTTTGGTCTCCACTACTGAGAAAGGCATCGGGCCTTTTAGCTGCTAAATGCAGCTATGTTCACCAGCCAGTCACTAACTTTGTCTGTCTGCTGTTTGGAGATGGGACAGGTGGTGTACAGTGGGTTAAGCAGAATTTTATTTTTATTTTTTTGTGGAAAAACAGCCGCCTTCTATTAACTGAAAAAGATGCTGGTAAAAATGGTGACATAATAAATTTGTGAGCTTTCAACCAAAATGAGCTGAAAGATGTTAAATGCTCGGTAGTGCTGAGAGGACTAGCAAAAATAGGTGATTGCCTGTGGGGTCTTCACGATGCCTGATACCTTTCAGTTAGTTCATCAGAGCCATACCTTTAAAGTTAGAAAACAATCATGGTTAAAAGAAACCAATCTTAACAACTGCCAGAAAATGGAAAATTAACATCTGCCACCGTGTCCAAGTCACAGGCTTTATGAACCCTATCTTCCAACCCAACCTCCTCAAGGTTTTATGGCTCTAATAACAATGTCCCCTGTTGTCCATGATAGACAACACACATAATTCACACTGCAGCTAGAGGTCCTTGCGAGGTAAATATAAACATTAGTCCTATTAATCATTTGAACAAATGCAAACACCATTTTTATTTGTAAGAACAGTCTTGTGTTAGACAATGTTGCAATGAAATTAAAGAATTTTGGCCATATGTGCTTATGAATAAATAAATAAAAAGATTGGTCTAAGCCTTATCACAAGATTAGTGGAATCAACTGTATCACTCCACACATACAGTAACAGTATTTTGGATTTTTTTTCAAAGGACCTATAGTGTTTCCTCTGCAGACTAAGACTTTTGCTAGCCTTATAGGTACATGCATACAGAAACTACTTAAGACACCTTAATATGGAGACGCAGAGACATGGATTTACAAACTCATATTCTATAGTGATTAACTCACAAACATCACAACATCTCAAAATGATTTGCAACACCATGCACACAAACAAACATATGCAGGCTTTTGTATAACTATTGTATGCTGTCCCACTAAGGGGAGAACGTTACAGATGGTTCTGTTTCCTTCCTCAGATGGCTTTGTAGTTGTGAGAGCAACACACAGGAACACTTCTGAATGCAAATCATATTACATTCACGCAGTTTATTCGCTGGCCCAGCAGCCGTGGAAAAAATGCTGCTTCCGCAAAATATGAGCATAAATAAAAAACTGAAGACAACAGAAATGAGAATGTATAATAAATAATTTGTGCCCTCCCCCCAATCTTGGTTGGAGCCAGACCAAATAATAACAGTAAGTTTTATAAAGTTGGGGAGAATGGATTGCTGATAGAAGACTACTGTTCCAATAAAAACAAGAATGGGAAGGAGAATGATATTTCTGGCATAGTGATCTGATGAAGTCTTTGAATTCAGTCTGGTGTAAAGCGGTAGGCTGAAGGGATTTAGTGTCATCTGCTTGCTGACTTGTTTCAAAGCTCTCAATGTTGTTTTATGTCCAGTCTTGTAAGCAATGGCTTTAATACAATTAAAGATTTAAGATGACGATCAAAGCACTCAGTAGACCACAGTATGGCAAGATTAGAGCATGCAGTATTATGTTTATTTTGAGTAGCAAAAGCATGTAACTGAATGCATATTTATGTGACGCACTGAGCATTCCTGGAGACACCTTTTGGGTTTTTTTCTCCATGAGTGACTGCTAGAAGGCAGCAGCATCAGCAGCAGCCTCCAAAGATGACAACAACTGTCTCACATTGCTTTGTGTTTTGCCAAATCTCTCTCTAATGACCTTTCTGTGGTGCTGTTCATAAATGTAGCGCTTCATAAATGTTGCCTCTGAACATAATCCAGCCAGCGATTACATTTTTCATCACAATATACATGGAAAAAGAATTTAGTACTATATGAACTTTTATAGGAGACAGGGTTTCATGGAGGGTTGCCTCCCTTTATGAAAAAACAAGAATTTTGTCAATCAAGCCTAAAGTCTATTCAAAGTGTCTGCACACAGGATGCTTCAAGTTTCACATCACACTTCTACCACAGATTGTTTTCAAAAGTAGCTCATCTTAAACTTAGATTTAAGGCGGCACAGAGAAACTTTCCCCCTTCATCAGTTATTCTGCACAGTGAAGCTCACAAATCCAGGTGAACTAGCAATAAGCTAAACACATTTATTCGTGGAAGGGTTAAAGCTTGCCACTTTACACAAAGCTTACAACTTGGCCAGCTTAGAACTGTTTATATGTAATTACATATAATGTGATTGAATCTGCCAAACCTAATACTTCAAGCAGATTCAGTGAAAACAGGGAAGAAAAAAGAGATTTTTTAAAATATATATTATCGTGCACTTAAAAAACACAAGGACCTTAATGTATATTACTGTCTATATTTCTAAACCTCCAGATAAGTCTAGGCCAAATCTGCTGGAGCCACTACATAAATCATATTGGCTTATTGAATTGAGGAAGTATGAAATATCTCAGATGATAGATAGTTGGTATTTAGTCGGGATGGCTCAGAGCCACTCGTGAATTATTTTGTGTGTGAGTGAGTGAGTGAGTGAGTGAGTGAGTGAGTGAGTGAGTGAGTGAGTGAGTGAGTGAGTGA
>JAPMOB010251657.1:17584-31440 GCA_029875015.1 Lepomis gibbosus
GTGAGTGAGTGAGTGAGTGAGTGAGTGAGTGAGTGAGTGAGTGAGTGAGTGAGTGAGTGAGTGAAACTAATTGAGAGAAAGAGAGACAGATTAAAACACATCCTCTCTTTCACACACAAACACTCTCATACTCTACAGTGAGTTTGAGTCTTGTGTGTGGATTAGGCTCGTCTCTCTGTGTGCAATTTTTTATCAGCGGACGATCCCATTTCCGTTCGTGTTGATGCAGCAGATGGATTCCCTCCCACTAACCATTCATCACCTGCCACACCAAAACCCTGCCTTTGCCCCCTTTACACCAATGAAAAATGGGTTTTAGACTCCAGAAAATAAAAGTCATTTACTGTGTCATCAAACAGGGTTCATCACATGGTCCTACAGGAGCTTTTGAGCAGAAAAGGTTTTTACTTTGTGTGTCTCACAGCACAAAGTGAGAGGGAAAGGATACCAAGGGGCAACAGGAGAGAAACTTAAAATTGCTAGGATTATCAGCGAAGAGCAAAGAGAAAAAAAGAAGAGATCAGAGAACAGTCCCTCTCAATCCATGTTACCGTTATTAAAAATGTTTGTTTATTTTTACTTATACAAATGATACACAGTAGAAGAGTTATCCATAATAAAATTATTAACATGTTCAGCCTGGACTACTTATTTAAAAGTGAATATTTATTAACATTTTTAATTGCATAAAAAATACATACTGACGAAAGACATATTGCTCAATATAAGCATGGTTTTGCCTTGAAATACACAAGCAATGGGATTTTTTAAATAAAATGTCCCAAAAATAAACTTAAACATACTTATGGAGACATTTGAGGGAAATAATTAAAACATTTTTCATTATTATTAAGTAGGTGATTAAAGCAAAGTCCTGTTTCAAATGGGACGTCTTTTGACTAAACTGACTTCAATACTGACAATGCTTCATGTTTCAAATTATTCCATGTATAATTATTTACATGATAAAGACGGATTTAATATAGGACAACAACTTTCATAACTCCTGCCAAAAGTGATGAGGGCAAGGGGACATTTTTCTCTTTATACAGCGGTAATTAGTCAATAGTTGAATTTACATTTTCAAATGCCAGGATTCATTTTGAAATCGCTCTACAATGTCAGTAAAAATAATGAAGCCAACACTGTTAGTGACACTGTTAGTGCAATGAGCTCATTTGCGAGAGTGAGGGCAGCTGAAAACGACACGTTTATTATCTTTGCAGAGCAGGGAATGAAAGTCTCCATTTACTACTCTTACATGAAGGCTGTGTGAATTAAAACTTCAGGGATGAAAGGAAAAAAACTTTCATTTGTTGTTAAGTTTACTATTTTAGCAAAAAGGAGTTACATGCTCAGCTTTCACTTCTTCTGCTCAGTTCAGGGTTTCCCACTGTCTATTACAGAGTCTGAAATAAAGAGCGCTTCCGCTATCATCCTTTTATGCTTTATTAAATATTCACAAGGACAAGGAGCGGGGGGGCATTACATCACACAGCGAAGGCCACATAATGAGTGCAAGGAGTGTTTAGACCATCACCTAACAATTAAATTGATTGGGATCTATGTGATATAGCACAGGAGGTGACAGTGATCAAGAAATCACATTGTACATGCACTTTATCATTTAACAAGAGTGACATGACTCAATGATGTTGGAGTTTTTACAAGCAGGGAGAAGAAAGGTGAAGGGCTGATTCAGTCACACCACAAAACTCACCACACAGAAGAGTCTGAATCCAGTAGAGTTAGGCTTCTAATAGTATCTTAATTGATCCTTCTTGATTGAAATTTATAAAGGGTGTGTGTGCATTACACAGTAAAACCAGTTTTTAATTCAAAAATTGACATAATGTGTTTGCAATAATTGTAATATGATAACTGACTGTGGGGTTGTGCAGGTTTGTGCAATTAAGATTTAAATGTTAAAATGGGAAAATAATACTTCATGATAATAATGTGATCCACTGTGTCAAATTTCTTTTCACACAAATCTTACTTTTACTATCATTTATATTATTATATTATTAGTATATTAATTATTTTACATGAACTGTATTTCTTAACCATAATGTTTTGTATGTAATTTTATCTTGTGATTTTATAGCTGTGATTACTTTTAAGGCTGCCTTTTTTACACCTGGCTGGGGGACTACCGATGAAAATTAGCACCTTTTAGCTAACTCGGGTACATTTACATTGTCTATATGTTGATTAATGTACACTGTCCCCTTTCAAATAAATAAAGAAATGAAAAAAAAAATGAAAAATTTGATCCAATCACGTGTGTGGGTGTGTGTGAGCAACTCTCTGTGCATGCAAATGCTTTCTAGTGTATAACTTATACATTTTCCCAGAGTTCATTTGAGTCAGTGAACTAAATTTTGCTGCAGGAAAATTTACATACAATATTGGGTATTGCTTAACTAAATTTATATAATGAGGATGCTACATTTGCTCGCACACACACGCACACACACACACACATACACACACACAGTAGACATGCCGACACAAGATGAAGTGAACACACAGAAACACACATAAAACCACAGGCAGAAATAGAGCAGACCACAGGTCTTCTGAATCACTTGGCCTTCACGTTAGACTGCTAATTATGACAGTAATCGACCCCACAGAGACAGACAGAAGGAGAGATGGGTAGAGAAACAGAGACATGGTGACGGGCAGCCTGAGAGAAAGTCACAAAGAGAATACGCAGAACAAGTAACTTAGGAGAGGGCTGATGCAGATCCACAGGCTATCTGATGAATCCGCATGTCAAATGAAAAAGCAAATGAAAAGCCTTTAAATCAATCTTTTAGCAAAGCAGGTTACAAAATAAAAGCTTTGGAGTGGAGATCAATAAAATACAGCTCACAGATACTGAGTTAACGGCAGGTCGATATTAATCAAAGAAGTAACAACTTCCATAATTGACACGTAACTAACAATTTCAAAATTGAGATTTAATTTATTTATTGTATCAAGTTTACAGGTACCAAATACACGTCACTCATCCTAATATCATATCCATCCATCAGCACAAGTAGTGTTTAAGATATCATTCCTTAAAACTGCAACATGACCAACCAGCTGTCATGCTTATGGGAATAAGCATGAGGCTCGTCGGCACAGTAGGAAAAATGTTTTTGACCAATCCGATTATTGGAGAGAACCATTAAATTAAGCATGAGACAATCAGCCACTTAATGCTGTATATTCTTACTAGTCCACCACATATAGGAACAAAAACTCTCATTAAAGCTGGTTATTATCTCGCTGACAAGCTACAGTGTCCTCATCAAGAGGCCAAGACATTCTCACTTGCAAAAATGTTTTAAAAAAGGCCAGCGCTTGTTAAATTTACACAGTAACTAAGAGGCAGATGGCCGCCCACCCAGAGCCTGCTTCTTCTTGAGGTCTCTGCCTTTTAAAAGAGAGGTTTTTCTTTCCACTGTTGCCAAAGTGTTTGCTCATGGTGGGAATAAATGGGTCTCTGTAAATAATATTACAAAGAGTATGCTCGAGACATGCTCTATATGAAAAGTAGAATCAGATAAGTTATTTTATGGTTTGGTGCTATATAAATAAAAACTGAAAGAGCTGAGGTATTTTGCAGCCCTGAAAAGACTCTACACCACAGGATGGACACTGACTTCTTTTTTTTGTCTCTTTTTTCTGTTCCTGTTTTCGTTTCTTCTCACACTCTGAAGTTGCTGCTCTCTAAAGTGCTTTTATATCACTGAGTAACACTGAGGTCAATACACCAGTTTTTTTAAGTTGTCGCACCAACTCAGATCCCTTTTGTGCAGGTAAATATGAGAAGCCACATTTAACTCTCACACCTCCCACAGTCATGACATTAGAAAAATGTAGACTTTAATAGTTTTTGGTTTCTCAGGTCAACTATGTTTAGAAATAAGACTTAATTTAAAGCTGTAATCTGGGTTTCTCCTGTGGCTGGGAGACATGGACCAAAAAGTCATATCCCAGTACTGTTAGGCTGAGTACCGACGACGTAGCCTATCAAAACAAAACCACTGTGGTAGCTAACCAATGACATCGGCACAAGTGTGTTCACTGTCGCTTAACCAGGTCCGCATATCCACCGTGTTGTGACATGTAACTTAATAACTTAAGTCTATCTCTGAAAAATGCTGCAATATGTTCCCAAATATACCTGGACAGCCATTAATATACCTGTGCAGCCCGTCGAAGTAAAGTGTATGTACAGGAAACACTGACTGAACCCTTGTTTTTCTTTTTACAAACCAGGTCTTCAGCAGCGTTGACCAGCACTGTGTCTCCCTCCATGTTGTTGAGAATTTGTGAGCAGACAGCTGGGTGTAGACGAAGAGGGAGCGGCGAGACTTCGCGGTGACAGAGACAAACGCTGAGCAAACGCTGGCAGGACTTTACGAAACATATTAATTAACTCAACATCAAACTATATCAGTATAAATTGTGTTGTCTAATTTTATACCCCTTTATACCATTATACCACCCAGCTCTAGTTTATCTTGCTGCTATAAATGAACAACTGTATCAATCATAGGGGTTTGTAGCTGAAAGAATGTGCTAATTATCAAGGCTTCACCCCTCATCAAAAAAACAGAGAATAACAAAAAATCTGTAGGTGAATGTGTGCAACTGCTTGTTTAAATATTTTCTTTCTATTTTATGGTTGCTTTTTTTACTACATTTCTTACAGGATACAATTAATCCAATTTACCAGCCTAAATCGTACTAAATAACAACTTCTATAGAAACTTATACATGTTTTCAGGCATCTGCAGCCTGAATTGAACCATGTACCAACATAGTTTGACATGTTCTGCATCTAATAAATGTCATATGCGTTATCAGCAGGAAACATTAACTTAATAAAATGTTAAAATTATCATTATTATTATTATTAAATTTCTTATTAACAACAGTGTCAAACAAACAACAAATGTTGTTGATGAGCTCCATAGGGAAGCTTTTCAAAAGTTGTATCACTTCTATAAACTACAGAAGTTGCCAAGGATGCTGGAAAGTGACTTTGTAACTCTTCATCACTTAAGAGAGAAAAAATGTTAACAGATGAAAATCTGATCTCTGTGGAGCAATGATGTGACTGATATGTTCCTCAAATTAATATATGCAACAAACATGCAATATATTTCTGTCATTCTTTCCAAACAAATTTGACTGGCTGCCTTTTCATTTCATCATTTCGGCAGCCATCTCCTGCAATGGATTGGTGGAACCTGACTGAAAAGTTAGTGCCACCGGATGTTCATCTCAATGCACCAAACACTTAATATTTGTTTCTGTGTCTGTTTGGTTAGGTGTGATTGACCCCTGTTTGCAGAGAAAAAAACAAGGAGTGTTGCTTTGTTCTCTTTTGCCTGCAGCAGAACAGTGACACACAGTCTTGTCCACTCACCCGCACATACTGCATTTTACACACAAAATCCCCACTTGCCTCCTCCACTTAGACAGTCTCTGTCTCTACATCTATCCCTCTTGTGCGCGCACGCACACACACACACACACACACACACACACACACCAGCCTTTAAAGACAGAACAGTCCTGGTCAAAGAGGTTAGGGCTGCAGATCTGGCCGTGGATATCCGGGAGGATGGCTGGGGATTGTGAAGGGAGCGTGAGAAAGAGGAGGAGAGGCCCACTCAATCAATTTCTATTGAATCTCACTCCAGTGGGAATACGAGAAGCAATACAGAACTAAGGGAATAACTAGCCTGTGCATTTGTTTATGTTTTAAGGAAAACAGTCAACTGGACTTACTCTATCTGGCACTTGGAACACTGGATTAAAGAAACTTTTAATAATATTTAAATTTCAAACCTCAAAATTATACTTAGCTAAATGTGAACTAAAAAAAAACAATGAAAGTGTACACAAATGTACCCTTGTCATGCCCTTGATGACATTCAGATAACAGGTTAACATTAAGACATATATTGCAAATACACTGACCCATTTAGTATTATTTTGGGCAATTTTCCTCACCACAGATCACTTACTAGGGCAGACAGAAAGAAGATTAAAAAAACACATTGAACCTTAGTGGAATCAGGGATTAGAGGCTCTGTGGTAATAAACTACAGAGAAAAGACTCCTTGGGTTCAAAGAAAAGAAGAACACCTAAAGAAGTTAAGGAAGACATGTAAACCTTTTCAAATTTGCTAAAAGTTATGTAAATGCAGGCTTGAGCAAGTACAAAGTAAAAAAATACCGGCATGAAATTAATAAATTAGGTCCCAGGAAGGTTAATTGCATTTCAAATGCAGCAAAATAAAAAATAAAGTGTCTCTAATGGCAGCACAGTATTACAATACTGAGAAAATAATGTAGCAAAAGTGGTAATTATTCTTTGTTTAGTGATCACATTAAAAATACAGGTATTTTAAAAATAGAAATTAAGGCTGAAAAGAATAACGACTGCTGCAGCTGTAGCAATGCAATATTTAGTTGTTAGGATGTGAAGTGTCAAATAATGGCACCCTGAATACGATTTCTGGGTTATCCAGATTAAAATCAGATTTCATCAAATCTGAACTTTAGAAAAACAAAAGATAACCTGGCTATTGTAAATTAAATTCACACCACATTCAAAGCTAGGTAAAATTCAATTTGTGGCCGGTCAGGTGTGACTCAGTCATGGAACATGGCTGCATTTACATTCAGTCTCCATCACTGATGGAGCATGATTTGACGGAGACCAACAATTTCCATCTTGCTCGCTTCTGTGTTGGTTTTATAAAGGAAAAGGTGATCCGTTAAGTTCATGCATGCCCATGCCTATTTCATCGTCAGAGCAAATAACTGAAATAAACGAATGATGCCTGATCATAGAAATCCAACCTGAGCATTTGTGAATAACTGTGGGACAGTCAGAAGGAAAGAAATGATGTCAGGTCACGTTAGCCTGCAATCTGCACAGTCAAAGTGGACAAGAATTCATGTTTAAATGTTTGTTTCCTTTTGTATTTTTGTTTTTTTTTTGTAGTTGTTGTCCTTTTTGTTGCATATTGTGTGGTTTCAAGCTTGTTTTAACTGTGGGATTAGTCCTGCACGATAGCTTAGAAATGTTATAAAGCCAATCCCTACATTGATTGTATGGTACTACAGAAAGACAGATGTATATTCAACTGAATGATCGCTGCATATGAACTACATTCTTTTCTTTTGAATAACACACTTTTCAATAATCTCAGGAGATGGCTCTGCTTGCCAATGAGCAAAACTGCCTTTGGAAAGTAAGAGGAGGCTTTGATAAAAGTTTTTCTATTACCTCAGTTATTCAAGCAAAACCAGCGAATCAACTCTGCATGTTTCAGTGATTTCCAGGAACCTTTTCATACATTTAACAGTCATCTGCTTGAATACAGATTCATCTTTTCAACCAGTAACTAATAAGTGTTTCTATACGAAACGTTTAAAACAGTCATGTCAGGCTCTCTTCAGTATCATTTTCAATATGTACAGTACTTTTACAATACATGCTTTTTATAAGGGGAATGCAGTAGTAAATCGTAATACTTTGGCAAACAATGCAGTCCATTAAAAAAAACAGCAATCCACACATAAGTACACTTAATGAAGGTTTAATGGACACATGTTAATGTAGACTAAAGTTGAACTGATACTTTACATTTTGTGGACCACATTTAGTAATTTAAATGCAGCAATTATCTTGTGTTCATGACGACATTTGCTCTAGTTTGAGTCGAGCCTGTTAAAGAATAGCATAGCAACATGACACAGCAAGTGAGTCATGAACTTGCCACTATCTTGAGATGTTTCTCAGGATGTGATGTCAGGCAGCCTGGCCCAGTTAGAGAGACATCTCTCTGCGTGAGACTGACCTAACGATTCACCAATATACTTATATAAAAAATCTTTTTATCGCTCCCTCCCTTGCCTATTTTTGCACTGTCATCTTGCTCCAGTGATATTTGTTAGACAGAGAACATAGATCAAGAGTGCTTCTGCATTGATTCTTTTGCTTTGTTATGACACTAAATTCTGCTTCAGTGCTCTCTGCTAAATGAACAAGCCACACATGTACTCGCGCAGACGCACGCACACTGACACACTGTGACAGATAGCTCTGAGCACATAACTTGATACAAGATAATTTGTTATTGTGAGACTATTGATTTGTGAGTTACGCAATGAAACAAGTCTCTTTCAGAAGCATCCTCACAGCAATCAATTTTAAAATGCTCCCCCATTCACTGCATTCTAATGATATGATCAATATGTCTTCTAAGATGCTGAGTACACAGAAATACAGGGTCATTATCCTGAGAAGAGAGCAAGACAAATATGACAAGAATCCTACTGTGAGATGACATTGTTTTATATGTGAGGTTCCTGAGACGGAGACTGCGGAAGCACCCAGCTTTCCTGAATATCATCCATCATCCAAACCCAACTAGAAAAAAAGACGAATACATTATTCTATTTTAAGGGAGGTATTTCTACATTGTGGGGTCACACTATATGCCTCCATTATCTTGCAACAGAAAACGGTCCGGTTGATATGTAAGGCAACGAATTATCCTATCAGCAGGGAACATCATTTACAGATGGGGTCACAAGTAATGGAAAGTCATTTTCACCAGGGGCTGTTTTCCATGTAGGATAGTTACCGTGCTGCCAGCTCAACTCGGACAAATGGCTGCCTCTTGCCCAAATCACTATGGTAACCTAGACAAAGTAGCTAAGTAGCCCCAGCTGAGGGCTTTGGATGCCTAAATGTTTCCCTTGACCATAGCCACAATAGTGTCTGAACAAGCTGCAGTGTGAATTACAAAGCAAGCAAGTTGTGAACATCAGGTTTCAAGACCAGTTTTTTAACAATCTAATGTTTATATTTGGGTGTATTTTTTAATCAGGAGGTTAAGGAAAAATAGGTGTTACATTCTTAAGATGTTAGCGTGAAAACGATTTAAGGTTTATGTCCAATAAAGGAAGAACGCCTCAGTAAGAAAAAATAACCCACAGATTCTTGATGCTGGTAACAGTGAAAAAAGTGGTTGGAGGGGTGGACGCTCACACATCAGAGCTGGAGCTGAAAAAAAACAGGTGGCTACGTTGATGGGGGTGCGTTGTTTCAGGTACCCTTGAGACATAAAATGCAAGTCCAGTTTGAGTAACAGATTCATAAGTTTAAAGGCTGCTCACACACCAAAACACAACACAGTAGTTATTACGGAAGCAATTATTTTATCTTTCATCATGACTATCTCAAAGGTAAACAGTCCATATTGCATTCTTATTATAAGGTGATTATTAATGGGAAACTAGAACATGTGTGGGTGAAGCATAGCTGCAAAAATTTACTTAACATTTAATTCAGGTAAATGCCCCGACTTGCTAGTGTTGGCATTTTTGAAACAATGCAGTAGTTATATCATTACTGTGATTAATTTATTTTCATTTCTTACGCCATGCAGTAAAGTCCCATATGTAAGTGGTGCAGTAGGAAAAAAAGACAGGAAAGAAATGTATGTCAAGACCCACGAGACCTGCATGAATCCCACAGTAACACAGACCTATAACTGTCATTAAAGTAAACTTTAAAGTTCATGTATACAATTCTGTATGCGTCAGAGTCATTCAGACTTTACTTTAAGTCACCTAGCTCTGTGAACTTTAAAAGTAAAACTCAAAGTTTGTCATTAGTAAACAATAAAATTCTTAATAAACACAGATTAACAGTGTAATAGAGTAAGTTTGAAGACTCAAGTGAAGTGTAATGAGTTTTCTTGTACCTCACAAACGATGAAGACAGTGCTGACCGATGATGCATTAACACTGTACTGGACATTTTAATTAGAAATAATAATTAAATGGCTTACGTAAATTCTTTAGAGCTCAATGGGCAGAGTGTGGATGTTACAGACAAACAGCATCACAAAAGTAGGGTTTTTTTGTCTTTGGGATAATGTCCTTGTAAACGAAACATTTTGCATTGCAAAAATCCCACTTCTCCTTATTCTAATTTACTATCTTATTCCATAAGTGTCCGTCGCATTTAACGGTCAAACCTTCAAATCCCATCATATTTGCCTCAAATAAAAATGGGCAAAACAGAGACATAAATGTTTACTAAGACATTTTGAGTTTGACACTTGTCACAAACGTCAAAAATCGCCTCTTATACCGCAGAGGAGGAAATTACTGTGTGGCAGTAAATAAATAAAATTAAAGCTTCCTTTGAATTAAAACTGTGAATGGTTTTAACTAGATAATGAGAACCTCTTAACAGTTAAGCAGTAAAGCAAGTAATTGCTTTTTCATGGACTCAAGATTTTGAATTTCTATCATGTGGCGAGACAAACAAAATCCAATCACATGGATAGCAATTAAACTCTTCAGTGAACTTCTGACATGGTTCGGTTCCAAGGTAATCACATAACTTACTGTGATCCATACTTAATTTCCTCCCGGATGTCGATGATGTGTTCTGTATGTAGCGCATCTGAAGTTTTGTCAAAACCACATGCTGCTGGCATGTATAGCACCTACAACTCTAAATTTATGATGATTTATGATGATTTATGATGATTTAGAATAAATCAGTTGCAGTTCTTATCCGTGGGGCTCATCAGTTCATCGTAACATGAATGCAGTACTTCATTATACAACTTATACCTAAGCCTAAAAATGATGTATTCTCTTTGTGACCTTGAACATTACAGGTTATAGTCCAGAAAAAAATCTAAAAAATGTAATGTGATTAATTTCATTCTGTTGCTCTTGAATTAAGTTTTATACTTTGTGTGTTGTTTATTTCATAGCAGAAGTTTGATTATGCAGCACATTACAGAGAGACCATAATGTACATTGTAAGAATTCTCACATTTTGTATCGTCACTCCCACTTCACTCTTTCTCATTCCTGTTTTCTCTAATATTTACAACATATTGTTTTCTTTTGGTTGAAATGTTTCAGAACTGCTAAATTACAATGTCAAAGAACTGCTGTAGTTTCTTAATGAACGCTGACATTATCTGTCTCGGGTTGAAGTTGCACTGGGCTGTTTGTGGTGTTTAGGTTACATCATTAATTCTTAAACTGACCTGCAGTATACACACTAACATCTGCATTGGCACGTTCGATCTGATTTTTGTTGTTGTCACTGAGCAGGTTCATTAAAAGGCTACATGATTCTGCCACACAAAAAAGCAATGTTATTAAAGTTGTGTATTCAAATTGTTGGACAAAAGCCACATATTCACCTATTACTGGTGTTAAGAAAAGAGTGACATTGTTATATTGAGTATTATTGTAAAGCCCAACCACAGAGGCCCTGTAGAGAAGGACATCTTATTCTAATGTTTCACCGAAGTGGAAATAGTAGGTTTGTGTCCAGTCTGTGACACCAGAGCTGGGCCAGATACGGGAGGGATCCAAGCAATCCTTTTGATTTCCTGCTGTTTCCATTTTTGAGTCACCCTGTGACCGCTTCCATCTGGTGGCCTTTCCAACAGCAAGAGCAGACTGCATTACTGGACTGGTCACAGCGAATGGTTGCTGCTAACAAGTTGCTGCTCCTCTCCGACCCCTTTTACTGTATGTGAGTGTGTGTGTTGCTGGGTTTTGCCTGTGTGTCTATATGGATGTGTATTTGTGCATCAGTGTGTGTGCATGCGCTTGTGTGCGTGACCCCGAGTGACTTGTTTCCAATAAGGAAATGAAATCCATTGTGGAATTCCACCCCCACCCCCAGCAAACCATTTCCTTTTATTACTTCACCTGCACTTCCTTGAGCCACTGGGTGCGCTCCCACGCTGCAACCAACTCCCAGACAAGCATCAGCAGCATCTATCTTGCGGACAGAAGTGCTGAGTGGCTATTACTTCTCAGCAGACCACATAAAACCACAGCAATTAAACGCTATTGGGCCATTCGACTTTGTCTTCTTAGAGGAAAAAAGGGGGGAGTGAGTGAGCAAGAGAATAAAGTCAGAGAAGAAAGTGAAGGTGAAAGCAAGAAAAAGAGAGTCTTCAACTGATGCTGCTTAATAGAGAGGGAGATCTTTATGTCAGTAATTTGAAATGGAGAAGGAGGTACTCAAGTGTGTGAAAGTAGAAGTTGGCTAAATACAGTACCTGTTCACAAAGGGACATGGGAGAGCTCTTTATCTAAGGCACAATGGAAAGTAAAAGTAGACTGCAGCATGGGAGTTAGAGTAAGACCTTACTCACTTTTAACTTGATTTATTGTTAAAGTGATTGTGCAAGAGCTGCATTGTTGTTCGGCCCCCAGAAGAAAGCTTAAATCATATTCTGCGCTCCTCAGACTGCTCCACGGACAAACACTGTTTGAGTTATGACTTTTTAGGTCTATTTTGAAAAACGATGCAGGCCAATGGCATGCATTGCAATTACCCACCAAAATTCAAAACAAAGATAAAATTATATTCACTGTCAACATGGATTAAAACTGATCTTGGCTACTCATGAGGCTCCTGTGGGGAATGTCAGGTTCATTCAATGTAGCTGAGAACATTTCCCTTAAAGGTAAACTAAGTGCAAAAAGCCAGCCGCCCAATATAAATGGAGAGCACTTTTATATAGCACCTTTGTAGTCTTCTTACCATTTAGAGAGCTTTACACTGCAAGTCAACATTTATTCATACACTGATACAGTGGGAGAGGCTACCGTGCATCCACTGATCTTCTGATCAATTTACTGTACTGACATCAATCTCTGTCTTTGTCTGTGTCCCACTGACCGTTTGCTTTTGCAATCAACCCGACAATTTCAACAAAAAGAAACCTGTTGGAAACACTGATTAGCTAATGTATGCTGGATACTCTTAACTGTTATCTAATTAGTGCATTGCAACTGTTGTAATATATTTATATATTGTAAAACCCATTCAGGCAAATATCTGATTTGTGATACTGGACTATATGAATAAAAAGTGACCTGACAACTAATTTCAGGTCATAGGTTAGTAAAAGCAGAGGGATTTTCTCCTTTATTACTAGCAAAATTGGCAACATATACTATTTGCTAAGTTTTGCAGGGAGGTGGTGTAGGTGGATGTTGGGCGTACAATGCACAGGACATCAACGTCCAGGGTTTGCAATCTGTGTCTTGGTTGTGGTTAGGTTTAGGCAACAAAAGCATGTTAGGGAAAGATTGTGGTTTTATTACATGCTAAAAAGTAGAGATGAGCGAGTACAGCATTATCTGCATCTGTATCTGTTAACCATATGAATTATCTGTATCTGTATCCGTACTTCGGCCTAACCCGGAAGTGGGCGGATTCAAGCCGGAAGTGGGCAATTGATATGGGTTGATCAGAAATTGTTATATTTTTTGCTGATTAGAAACCTATTTACATGACAGCATCAGCATTGAGCTTCAGATCAATGGTTTTGATCACGATAACAAACGAACTACACACAGAACAAGTTTTGCAACAATGAATACAACACATGCGGTTGCAATTATGAAGTAAAATGTAATGAACAAGAGTTTTCATACTCCACATAACTTTCTTTTATTAACTTTTAATTTTTTTATGAACGGCTAACCTGCTCGAGCAGGTTATGTTCCAGAGAGATTAACTCTGTGAAAACACTGCCTACCGACCAATGTCCATCTGTAGGAAATCCCACAGACTGTTGTAGCCAATAAGCTGTTTTATGTTTGCAGCGTGATGTGGAGAAACTCTTGACTCTGGCGATCCTACAGAGACTGATTAAAAGCCTTAGGCTAAAGTTGCCTACAGGTTTTTTACAGTACAGCAGGATCAGCCTACTTACTGCCTTTAAATGTGTTTAATATTTTTTATTTGCTCCCAGTCTGTTTCA
>JAPMOB010251658.1:0-27226 GCA_029875015.1 Lepomis gibbosus
TGGTTGACTGTATCAAAGGCAGCTGATAGGTCAAGCAGGATAAGAACCGAGGATTGGGCTGCAGCTTTAGCTGACCTTAGCTATATTAAAAAAATAAAGGTAATATACATAAAAGAAAATAAATAAGTAGACATCATTATTTAATAATTAGACAACATGAGTTAAATGTGATGATTTCTTTTTAATTTTGCTTTTCTTAGTAGGATAGTCATGTTTTGTTTTATAAAAAAGGAAGGTGAAAATGGTCATCTGTGTAATGTTGTGAGAAAAAAAGTATGCACCAAAGGGCATGAGTTGTGTGTAAAACCTGCTGACTGGTACTGCACGAATGTTTTCCACTGGTTCATGACAAGAAATGTGAGCTGACTGAGCTTTAAATGCCCGACTTTACCAGAGCTTTCATTGTGGCTTCAAATGCTGAGGATGAGCGATCTGATTTAAAGTGTATTGACAATACTTCTTCTACGCACAGCGTGCGTGATATACGCCCAACGGGAGCCAGGCAGTAGTAGCTCAACTGATGTTTTAATGGCCAAACAGAGACAAGGCAAAGAAAGTCATCCCTCTTTCACAACCGATATCTGACAAAAACCTCTAGCATCTTCCCAGGATCCTTCACAAGCTCTCTCTTCTTGTCTTGTAAGGTGCCAAAAGAATAGCAGGAGGTCTGAAAAAGAGGAGGTGGAGAGAAGATAAAAAAGAGAAGAAACAGACATGGAATAAAGAAAAAAAGAGAACTCCAAACCAATCTTTCCCTGGCATACACAAGGCATTTCAAGTCTGTGAGAAAATATATTGCAGATGTTGCTGCCAAAACCCGAAGAGGAAATGTTTACAACCTGGTGCACCTTGTACACCAAATTGGTGCCAGCAGGATGGCCTGACATCTTGCTGGTATTACATTGAAGGAGAAAGCCAACAGTTAAAAAGTGACAGTAGTTGACAAGGTCTCCAAACATAGGCCTTAAGCAATCAGTCAGTCAAAAACAAAGTCTGCGTGGAAAGTTTAACATCAGGATCTAGGTGATCCCTCTTGAGTTCAACATGGAAAATATATTTATTCACTTTCCTGCCAAGATGAGATGGATAAGATGGATCCCACTCTCGTGTCTGTACAGTAAATATGAAGCTGAAGCCAGCAGCCGGTTGGCATAGCTAAGCACAAAGACTGGAAACAGGGAGAAACACCTAGGCTGGCTCTGTCTAAAAGTAACAAAATATCTCAAATTAACATGTCTCATTTGTTTAATCACTACAAAACACAAAATGTAAAAATGATATAGTAGGCACATTTTTACCTTTAGACAAAGCCATGCTTGCAGTTTCTACCTGTTTTATGTTATCCATTATTACAGAATAAAGACTCAGTGAAACCAGTACTTCCAGGTTCTGTTCAAGTAGTAAGAAAATCTAATTCAAAGTCACAGTGACTATTAATTAAACTAATAACAGCAGCCTTTAACAAACACCATTTCCCATTAGCCCTAGACCTTCGTAGGTCAAATAACATGGCTCGACATTAAGAACAGCAGCACGGAGGATTGAACACTGTAAAGGTTTTTAGACGGCAGCGAGTACAGCAAAGAAACTGGAAAAAAAAACTTGAAATGAGAGCATTGGTGAGCGTTATGGATTTGGATGAAACCAAGTTACAATGACATAAGTACCCCCGCTGCTACACCAGTAATTTTTCATAGGAGCTGCAGGTTTTTTCTGTGCTCACAAAGTAATCTTTGTTTTTTACATTGTTAAAATCACAAAGGTTTCAACTTCCAATAGCAGCTGCTGCAGTGGATGTTTTTTTTTTTATTTGCTTTTTCTTGAGTCACAGAAGCAAGTGGAACAGAAGCCAGACTCGACACAGTGTCAGGACTTCGGCTCTCCATACACTTAAGAGTGTCCAATTTCCTTCTGGCAAAAAAGCAAATAAGTGTACTAAATTCCTTTAGAAAGTATTATAATTTCTCTGGATTTGTACTGTAATGTGTACATGTTTTTATATACAGTATAGTATTTATATAAATCCTACATTCCATGACGTGTACTGAATAGTTGAATTATGACCCTCTTCTTCACAATTTATGTGTCTCAGGGTTTAAAGAAAAACTTTCTGTCATTGTGCCTTCATTTACATCACTGCTTCATGAATGAGATCGTGAAAAGTGGATTTAATAGCTGAAAATCAAATTAAGGTTACAGCTTTCACCTCCATCCATCTGGTCTGCAAGTCATCCTGGAAATCTCCATCAGAGCACTTCATCAAAACTGAGTAAGAACCCTGGCAATATTGACAATCTAATAACAATGAGAAATGGCCACTATAATATCAGTCAAAATGCCTTGCCAGTGTAAACACTCCATAGAGTGGAAAGTATATTTCTCAACATAAAACACATCTGTCTTCCAGACCATTGATATTAGGCTTCACACGACAGTAAAGGGAGGCTTTTCTTCCCAGCCAGCCGATGCTGGAACGACCTCATGGCTGTGCTTCACCTGTGCACTCGATTGTCCGGATGGCTGAGGCTGCCACATGGGGCTCATCGCTACCGCCACACACGCACACTCATACATCATGCACACACAGTCACCCTTCAGTCACCCCATGACCTGTAAAGTAAGCTGCTGCCACATGCCATCCAGGGGTCAATTGTGTGTCAACATATTGCCACTGTCAAGCAAGCAAACATGCATGCAAATAGGAACATACAGCTACACACAGGTTTGCATTACTACAGTTTGTAGGGCCTTTAGTGTCTACATTCATTCCCTAACTCTCAACCGTTTTCCTCCCAGCTCTACATGCTTAACCCACAAACTTCTACTTTAAACTAAACCCATTTAAACGCTCCTTAATGAAGTGAACGCCGGCCAAATTGACCTCACAAAAGAAAGAATACTCACACTGGTTCACATTCGGATAGCAAATCGAGGACACACCCACTCAGATGGTGCACACAGCAATCATTTTTTGTCTGCAGAGAGCCTATTGAATCTATACAAAAGGAAGGCAACGAGCTAGGAAGCCAGATTAGCATATTCACAGTGAAAGAGTGACCCTCCTCTGGCAGAGGATGGCCTTAAAAAGCTCAAAGTTGTCAAACTCTTTCTACCTTCAAAAGACACAAACACTTTAGTGTTTTGATGAGTATTCTGCCGTCTTTCTACAAACAAATATCCAGTCAAACAGCTGGTCAGAGGCCAGGGCCAGCTCTACATAGTCTGTCAAAATCCTTGGGGACCTGTGCCTCTTAAAATTTTCCATCAGCAGCCGATTCGACTGCGGCCCCACTGGTCTGTGCTATTTCCAGGCCGATCATTTCGTCTTTTGCCTCCTTCATAAACACCACACCAATCGGCTCAACAAGAAAAAGGGGGAAGCAAGCAGATGAAAACATAAACACGTATGGCGACGTGTAGTCATTAGAAAGGTTTTAACAAACAGCACGTGCAGCTTTTCCTGCTTTCGTGTCACATTCCCACACATCTTCTTTTAAAAAGATGCACTCACCCACCACAAAAACAACATGTTGACTACTATCATGCACTTGCATGACAGTCAATAGTCTTTATTTGGAATCCAAAAAAATGTTGCAGAAGGAAAACAAGTTCCTCTGCCACAAGTTGTGCAAGAACAGGATTGCTTTATCAATTAGGCATAATGCTCCCTCTTATTCATTACGAACCTTTTTGCATTTTTTAATTGGTTTAATTAAACTTTACGATATCTTTGTATTCTTGTGTCTACTTTGTGATCACAGCGTATGTTGTGTGGCACTGGGATTTTGGTACCTTTAAAAGTGCAAGTTAAAAGCTCCAACCCTGATGTCTTCTATGAAATGAAGCGTGCACATCACAAAATCTCATGTGCTGTGTTTGCTTTATTGTTGCTGCCAAAGTACAAAGTAGAAAACCTTATCTCCCTCTTTAGCACATTGCCAGGTTTGCATTTTCACTTGACTTAGCTATTCATTTTGTTTATGGAGAGGATTCCTCTGCATGTGAAGTCAATGTTTCTTTAAGATAAGAATAGCTTTGAGTTTACGTAAAGCTTCGTGCCGGTAGGTTTCTCGCAGTACGCAGCACGGGCAATAACAGCTAACCTCTGCCGCCAAACAAGACCCTCTCAAAATCCCGACACCTAACCCTTGTGTGTGTTTACTCATGCCACTGTTAAACATTTACATACCCATCCAAACAGTGTCAGGGAAAACCGCATCATCCCGCTCTGTTTTACATTAGCATGCAGCCTAGCAGTTTGCCTCTTCCTCCGAGAGGGAGGAAAAAGTCCCAAAACATCCATAGTAATCAATCCGATGAAACCAAACAGCAGGACACTTGAGTAAACAACTTTTAACTCAGCTGGGTTGAAGTCTCATCTCCAGGAGGAGCAAATAAGACGTGACTCCATGTTTCACTAACATTTTGTCTTTCAGTTTAAGCTCCCAACCGCAAACAGCTATGTGCTGAACATCTCAGAGAGCAGAGATATTTCTCTAAATGGAACCCAGCTCTCATAAACGCTTACTATTCACAATAACTGAGCCTTTTCCAAACCCATATGGTGCTATTTATAATCCATATAAGACACCTACAGTACATGCTTGTACCATATAATCTGTTTGTACAAGCAAGTGCACAGACAAAAGTCACACGTGGAAATACAAGTCTCCCGGTCTCCATTTTAACAAGTCTCACTTTTTTAATGGGTATATCCTGGTGTTAAATATCTGTAATGTGTTTTCCCTGGCTGTAACGACGGTTGGACATAAACATGCTATTCTTCCTTTACCTATAATTGTTCTATTAATAACACCTATAATGTCTGAGTCTCGTTCTGCATGGAAAGGTGCAACAGTATTTATTGTGTGCAAACGCGACTTGTTTCCAGCTGCCACACGTTGTTAATCTCTGGCTACACCTCTGCCATTCACAGCCCATTTAGGTCAGACTCTCTTAGCGCTTGGCAGTCAGAGGGCAGGCCGCCTGCCACTGCTGCCACTGATGTCCCTTGTGGCCTGGGCGCCACCGCAAATCTGGTGCCACACCTTTCTGACAAGACGAAACACCGGGTCCTGCAGCCTGACACATCTGAGAACAAACAGACAGACAGAGAACAGACTTGATAGTATTAACACAATGCACAAATTCCTTTCTCATGGTGTTCATGCTCTTTCAGGGTCAAACCCACACGGACCACCTGGCGTGACACTTGATGGAGATGCATCCTAGAACTCAGAACTGAACCAAATTTCAGACTTCAATGGGTTCCTGTCTAGAGTTGCCCCAGCTTGTAGCAAAATGATCTGAAGACAGTTCCAAAAGGCCAAAAAAAACAAAAAACTTGGATATAATTTCACATTTAAATGAGGCTTAACATTTCATAGAAAATAAACTGATGTTCATGGAAATTCTTAGTAAAATGTGGCACAAGAATTCCTCACTAGCTTGCATCTAACAAAGTTGAATTGAGACCTTAAATCCTTGAATCTCACCAGACAAGTGCCTCGAGGGAAAACCTTTGCACCATGAACATTTTCATATAAGTAATGGATTGTAAAATGGTTTGGTGTGATTCTACAAATTGTAGAACACTGTATTGGCTTAAGTGTGCAGAAATCTTCTCTCACCACCAAATAAGGCTTTTTGAAATTATCGATATTAAAAGTAGTTAAAGTCTCTAACACCAGAGAATCTGGCCATTTTTTGTTTCCTTATAGAGAAGCATCTTCATTTTGTTTCCTCCCTCATTGTCTTTGTTTATATTAATATCTTTTAAAAGAGATTTTACAGAGTTGACCACTGGATCTGTGTTGTTGAGTTTGTTATAAGATATTTGCACCTTTGTGACCCATGAAACAACTTCTAAATCCTCATATTTCCCTACAGCTTTTTGTTTAATTTGCACGTGACCCAACTGGCATAGAGTGTAAATGGACAAACAATGAGTGTGTTTCTATTAATTGCAAAGTCAGCTTCATTCTAAGTACACTCCCACCTTTAATATCTAGGATTAACTTAGGACCTCACCCTCATTATCACACAGGGAGAAGTAATGAAATTCAGTGTTTTGGTAGATGACTAAGACGCTGAACTAAACCCCGGGTGGAAAACTGTTTACAAGAGTGAGTGGAAACTATTTGCTTTTAAAGCACATGCTAAGCAAAAACATTTTAAGTTTTGCTAAACCTTGATGTAGTTACCAAGAATGTTAATTTACTTCAAGTTTCTTATTTTATTGATCGTCGCTTTAAAATTGTGTATAATCCAATGCTTGCCTCCTCCTAAAATTGGTACAACGTACAGGACTTGGACACCTGAGACCAGAATTTGCATCTTGTATCCCACATGCTCTTAGTTTTAATCTATTAAAACTTTTGATTGAGGTTAAGAAAAAGGTTGTGGTTTTGTTAAATATTTAAATAGTTAATGTGTCCAGTTTCCTGCTTTAATTCCATGTTGACTTTTTTCAGTATTTACAGAAAACAACGTTTTCCTGACCTTCCCAAAGTGTATTAAAGTGGCTGAAGATGACCATGAAAATGTTACTCATGCTTTAATTGCCAGGAGTTAATACTAACTGTGGTTATTACTGTAGGAAGACAATTAATTGTGATGGCAGTAAAAGTTTTTCCTTTGCTTTCTGTAAGAACATTTTATTGTTTTGTTAATGTGAAAAGAACATAGTAATTGCGCACACTGTTCGATCACTTTTATTTACTTTGTTAAAGATGTTGCGTGACATTGGAAAGTGAACACAAGTGATCGGCAGTGTGCAGAATTAGTTTTTGTTTTTTTATCAACGCAACAGTTTTACATAGACATAAATTGTAAAATACCTTCAAAGATCAATCAACACACCTTGAAGTAAATTCAATATAATGATATGAAGAAGCATTAAAAGGGAATACACATGAGGGTGTTGGTGTGCTACAGCCAGAGACTTTAATATTAAAATGCTGCGTATTGTATTGTTTGATTAATACCTGATGATGGTCTATGACACAACTCACTAACTCACTGTTGGATCCAACATCATCCAGACGTGCATAGTCACAATATAATGAATAAACAGCTAAAATGTAATGTGACATAGTCCTTGCTTCAAATGCCTTTCCCCAAACATTTGCGTCATCTGTTAATTGTTGTTACCTGCACACCATATGTATGGTTCACATATGATGAAGCCATTTGCTGACAAGTGAAAGCCAAGTGATAAGTGAGGAGACCTGATCAAAATGTACCAGATTCTCAATGGGGGAACAATCAGTAGGGCTTCATTTTGGCCTAAACAACACGCTTGTTGTTTCCTCTGTGCACCAGCTGCTGCTTCCCCTGTGAGGATTAATTGGCCAAACAACAAAAGAGAACATTCTCAGGTGTTTTTGCTTTTGTTGGTGGTGTTGATTACAAGGTCTGAATAATGGACAATTACAGGAAAATGTGACTTTAGGACCTTTGGGCACATGTGATGTGCATGTGTCACAGCAAAAGGAGGACAGGAGCACACTGTACAGTTTAATTCAGTCATATATCATGAAGCACATTCTTTTCAAGACAGGTGAACAATAGTGGAAGAAAAACAGTGACTGTAGGGTTTCACGAGTAGGTTTTTTTTTTGTTTGTTTGACAATGACTGAAAAGTGTTCCACAAAGTTAACCACACACAGGGATATCTAGTAATTATCTATCTGGTTTCCAGAAGGTGGGAAGAGAGAAAGAAGGCAAATCCAGGCTTGTGTCCTCAAGGAGGTTTTTGGTATCGGTTGATAGGGCTCCCTGCCTGAGAACAGAAAAATAAACTGTAAGTGAAGATGACCAAAGACAATAAACATAAAGTATGTGCAAGAAGGAAAATTGGACAGAACAATTCCTTCAGGAAAATGTCCCAGTGAGTAATGGTAATCTAAAGGTTAAAACAGGGCTTAATGCTGGCTGCAAAATGCATGATTTTAGATGTCTTGGTTGCTTTAACGGCTGTTCCAGCAGCACATCAGATTCTATATATTTAAATTGTTAGAAAGTAGGTTCTAACTTCATGATGCATGGGTTGTCCTGCCCTCAGAGCAGCACTGGTGTATGCCTCTGCAGACGAGCACTAAAACGGTGGAAGGCATTTTGGCAGCTGCATCCATTCACTGATTTGCTAAAGGACAGCTATGTGAAGTTATAAATGTTGAGTGAGCTACCTCTGTTTTACCAACATTTGTAACCTCAGCAATCCGTACAGCGTGATTCGATGCAAAGGCCCCATTAAAATCCCAAATTTTACAAGAACTGTGCTGATTAGCCCTTCTCCTCTTCACTAGAACATATATTAAGAAGGCTGTATTTCTTTCCAGGCAGAAAATAGACATCTGTAACATCATGAAAATACCTTTGAAGATCCTAGTGGTATTAGGTAGTAATGTGTCATCTCTTCGCCTAAGGTTTGGGAACGCTATGTGACCAAATCACAGAGTAACATGTGAGTGCTGAGGCCACAAATGAGGCGAGCTCTTGGCTTAGCTTAAGCAGGCTCCCAGCACCATTACCTTAGGTGGGCAAATGTTCGCTAGCAAGTAGGTGAAACCCAACCCGGCACTCTAGTGTTTGGGAACAGGCCAGAGTTACTAAAATCTACCCATGGTGAAGGCAGTCAGGCTGGTTGCCGGTCACGGAGGCGTCCTTACAACAAAAGATGGCTTGGCTTCGGAAGATGTGTTTAAATGACGAGTGATGCTTCCTCAGAAATATAGTGTATAAAGGCAGAAGATCTCAACACGTCACATTACTCTATTTTAACTTGCAAATCACCAAAACCATACTTAGGCTATACGGATTGTGAATCTACGGTTGATATAAATCATGTCGAAGCTGGTAATGTGTTTTATCATGGTTGTTTCCTCTATGTCTCTGGCAGTCCGTGCTCCTGAAGCTAAATTTCTTCCCTCTTTCAGCTCTGCAGGGACTGAAAAAAAGCACCCTGCATCATCTGCACTCAATCAGAATAATTATCCCAAGAAATGCAGCACAGAGCCTGTGAGAGGTGAGGGGAATGAAGCACAGAGGCTATTGGCAATCACCTCCCTCCAGTCATTATTAGTCATCTCTCTGCTACTTTGGAAGAGGACCCGGACGGCTTGGGGGGAAGCCGTGTGCAGCCAACAGACACATGGACAGACAGACAGACAGAGAAAAGGCCTGATGTGACTCCAGTGCCCAGAAAGTATCAGCAATCTCTCAAGGCTTTGGCAGCACAGCAGCTTCTCTGGGGACTGGCAGCCATCCGTGTATCAGCTTTATGTTCTGTCTGTCAGGCATCCTCTTATCCACAGACTTTAAAACACTGGACTTGTCACTCTGAAGATGTGAGAGCTTTTAAAAATCCCAAAGCAGAGAGAAGAGCACCTTTTGGGTTCTTCCCTATAAAAAATCCTCAAGGAGGATGAAGCGTTTGAGGTCCTGTCAGGATTTGTGTACACCTCCTGATGGAGTTCTTTGTGGGACATTGTGGGGTTCCTGTTTGATTGCAAAATGGCTTTGCAATCAAAAGTTCCTCAAAGCCCTCTAACTTTTTAAACCAGACAGACTGAAAAAAAAAACACTGATTAGACACCAGTGCCCACAAAGTCGTCTTTATGAATGTTCTGGCAGCCCTGTGAGTCCACAGGGGACTGGCAGCCGTCCTCAGATGAATATCTCTGTGTTTTGAATTTCCTTTTCACCCCTGAGATTTGCATTTGTCTCTGATCCAGAGAATTTAAAGAGTTAAATGGTCGCTCCAAGAGTAGAGGATATTTTTTTAATTCCAAAGGCACCTACAGGACTTATGTACCTTTATCCTAAAAGATTAATGAATGAACCCGCTTATCTGAGGTACAGTATGATCCTTCTCTGATAAGGTCCCCCTATTATTACATCATATCAAATGGCCCTCTCAAAACGTCATTACTTTTTAGATAAGAAGCTTCCCGTGAATTCAGATAATAATTCTCTGGCAAATTCATTCATCAACTCATGCAACTAGGAAGTTATTTTTGTAGTTTGAGCTATTATTATCTTTTTAGGCAAAACCAAAATGAGTACATCAAAGTGTTGTTAATGATCCCTCATTTCACAGGAAATCTTGTCTTGCATCCTTTGACTTTTTGTTTACAAGATGTCGCTGTATTCCCGATCCCCACAACGATCTTTGTAAGTACAATATTATGATTACTGATAGAAAGAATTTCCCAAAACTACACAAATAAGACCCAAGTTGTAATGTACTGAAATTAATTCTTTTTTTTTAAATCTAATTTGTACCCAAATTGTGTAGCATTGTTAATTAATGTTATTTTTTTTAAATAAATTCCCACATTTTAAAATACCCAATTAAAATAATTCATATTCACAGTTAGCCTGTGTGCTCCCTAGTGACTGTGGTGATATGGCAACATTTTCCAATGACACACACGACTGTCTCTGCAAAACTGCTGAACACCGAGTTGTATGTCCTTGCTAAAATATACAGCAGACAGACAAAATAAAAACCCTGATGAGACTTCAATGCCCTTGAAGGTTTTTTTTTGAAAGTCCTGGCACCACAACAAGCCCACTGCGGACTGGCAGCTATGCCCAGATGAATATTAGCCCTGTGTTTTGGATTTCTAATATTTCACCCCTGAGATCTGAACTTGTCTCCGATCCAGAGATTTCAAAAAAGCTGCACTGATCACTCTACAGATACTCGTTCCTTCTAAAATCTAAATCAACTGTACTGTGGCCAGTGGGAACAGTACATGTAAAATAGGCCTGAAGGTGGTGGCTGTCCTCTCCAGAAAAAGCATTGGTTGATTGTTTGAACAGTTTTTTTTAAACCTGCACAAACAGATTTTTATGGCCACTTGGTTGAAAAGGCAACGAGTTGTGAACACAGCACTGACATATCATCACCTTTTAAGCTGATATGAGAAAATTGTTGGGACAGTTGTATTTACACATCCAGCAGTTAAGGAGCAACATTAGCATCCATCTGGAGTCGTGTTTGTGTCCAAGATCCAAGTCCAAGATTCGCTCTCTTTTACCTCTTTTTTTGTTCTCAACCAACTCCTGGGGGAAATATCTGTCTAAATGCTCCACTATATCTTCACCAGCTAATTTCTAACTGTTGTTTGGTGCTGGGCAGTTAGTGTACTATGTGTTTTTAGAGCTTTTCTGCTGAAAACAGCTGCCTGCTGAGGCTGGAAAACGATGCTATGAGAGCGGTGAGAGTGAACCAAAACCATACAGATGTGGGCTGGACAGATATTTGATAATTCTCTGTCAGTTCATCAGTACCAGAGACACTTTAACATTGTCACTTGAAATATTGTTAATATCAACTAAAATCAATTATAACTGCTTCAGTGTTCAGGAGAAACTTGGGGTTCATATACTACCTCCGCAAACACTCTAACGACTAACAAAGGCGATAAGGGTCTACCAAACACATGACTGACTTTCACATCAAAAGTTTATGGACATACTGTCAGTGTTCATTCTTTAGGATCTTTAAGGAACATTCTGTGGTTACCCAATGATTGCAAGCTTTAAAAAACAAAAACAAAGATGATACAGCCAGAACCCATGAAGTTTCAGAGTTCTGGCTGTATGACAACCCCTGTAGGGACTGGCAGTCCCACCCAGATGAATATTTGCCCTGTTTTTTGGATGTCTTCTATTTCGTCCTCAGATCAGTCGTTGTCTCTGATCCACAAGTGTTTTAATATTGAAGTGCTCGCTCTTAAAATAAAGGTTCATCCCAGGATTGTACTTAAATGAAGCAATTTGATTTTCTTATACATTTTTTTCACATTAGAGTTGCAAATATTATTTGATTAATCACAACTATTTTGAAAATCAATTAATGTTTTAGTGATTTATCTGCATATATGATATTAAACTGAATATCGTAGGGGATTGAACTGTTATTCCAATAAAACAAGCTGTAAGAATCCATCTTCTTGGACTGTGGGATTTGTTCAGTATTTTCTGACATTTTCTAGACAAAACAATAAATGAAATAATCCAAAGAAATCAAATAAAACATATTTGCACAATAAAAACACTCTTTAGTTTCTACCCTACGCTAAACCCTTATGGCTCCATTGTGGTTGCCAAAAAGCTTTCAGTAACCCCTTCAGGTACCTTCAAACCCTCTTTACTTGTAACTACAGAAGACAATAAAACACACTTAAGCTCCCCTGTTCAAGACGTACCTCTAATTTCTGGAAAAACTGACAGTACAGCAACTCCTCTGGAGATTGGCAAGCATACTCAAATGAATATTAGGCCTCCCTAATAAATCTCTAATATTTCACCCCTGAGGTTTGCGTGTGCCTCCCACCCAAAGCTTTCAAAACCCTGAACTGGTGCACACTGACATGTAGAGGGACTATGCAGGACATAGGCTGCAACAAGATATCTGGATCACATAGCAAAGAGTTTTTTTAACATAATGAGACTTTTGCAATTTTTAGCCATGGAGCTTCTGAGTATTGGGTAGAAAAATGAAAGTGATACCCGGTTAAAGAGCTCCTCATGCAGCTTGTTTGACTTCTCCACCTGAGACTTCAGGTCAGCCATTGCATCTGCATCCCACGATGTTCTGCTGCTTCAAAAGAAAGGTCAGTTGGACGTGTTGTAAACACTGTGTAGATTCATTGGTTACTGGCAAGCATGCAGTGGTGGGCCAAAGTAAATGGAAAATATATAAAAATGGTGGGGGAGGAATTTTGTTTTTTTAATTTCATGCCCAGTGGGAGTGTTTTTAAAACACTCCAGAGCTGATTTCTCAAAGATGTGTGGCTTTATCACAGTGATAGGTATACTGTTCGTTGCATCTATGTCTGTCTGATCTACTTTATTCTTCACTGTTCGTTCTTCTTTACCTGTCATAGCATTTAGTGTCCTGCAGGGGAGAGGGGGCGCTCTGTGTGGGACTGTCATCATGTAAACTCTTCTTCAGTTTCTCAGCCTTCTTTTCCAACGGGCTGACCTGTAGAGCTCTCTCCTTCATCATGCAGTCTTTGAATCTATAGAAATAGATTTGTTCATGCACAGTGAGCAGCCGAGAGATTAAAAACGATTTTGACGTTGAAATGCATTTGTAAAATCCCTGCATCCTGTTTGATTCTGCATCTCTTCATTTCGGTAAACTCAACTTCTTTATATACAATGTACAAAACATAGCGAGTGAGTGTAATCGAACTTAAAAGGAAGCAGCAATATAAGGCCCCTATTGATATGCAGATCATTTAGTAGCAAACAATCAATCTTCAGCCTGCCTAGCCTGGCTCAATGACTTCTTGGATTAACGGTGAAGTTGCCAGGAAACCAAAAAAAGTAAATAAGCAAATTTCCCAAAATGCTTAAGTGTCTTTAAATTTCCATTTCTTAGTTAAAATACCTGACAGTGGCTTTTTTAAGCAAAGGCCTGCCGTGCATTCCCAGTTGTTGCAAGTGAGAAGGGCACAGACAAACCGCAAACGCATAAATCTCTCACGTGAAATAACCAGTACTGTTCTGACGTCCACAGTTAACAGTGCGTTTATGTTGCTCATTAGAAAAGTTGGTTGTGAGGGCCTTAAATGTCCGTTCTTGTGTATCAGCTGTAGATGCTGTGTTCAGGGAGAAAATACTCACCTCTTGACACAACACATCCAGTAGCGCTGTTGCTGACAGAGCCACTCAAACTGCTCTGCTGTCTCCTGTAGTTTCACCAGACTCCCCTCATTTTCCTGCTGTAGTTCCCTCACCTCAGAGACAAGACAACATCACTTTATTTCCCCCTTTAACCAGGATGTGATAGTAGGAACCAATGAGGGCGATTGTGGCGTGTTTGCACCTGTCTGGGCTTAAAGTTGGATCAGAAAAACAGATGAGCGAATGCAACAGGATCAGACTGAATCTCCGACTCCCAGAACTTAATTCACTGACTTGACCACCACAAATAAATGTTGTCATTCAGTTTTTCACTGACTCACTGTTGTGTTGGATATGTACAGCTGTCTTACAGGATAAATAATTGTAGACCTGGATTGTCTACTGTTTGATGGACTCGCTGAATCAGGGGCCAGTAAATAAAACATCCTGACAGTGTGTGGGAATGTTTCACAAATGCCCAGACTCAATACACATTAATACAAACTTAATGCCAGCTAAATCTGGATTAGCTTGTTGTCTGGGGTGGTTGTAGTATTAAAGGTTGCTCACAGTACATAAATTCAGACCTTGAGGTTTTATGTTTCATAAAATTAATTATTATATTAATCCAACAGCAGACTTTTTATTCACTGATTTTAACTGGCATGCTCACACATTGACCTTAACTAGCCTGAGAAAAAGCATAAACACTGTTAATCCAGTACTTCTGCTTGGAGGAGTTGGCGGTGGTGTGATGTTGTGGTGCATTATTTCTGGAGGAGTTGGCTGCCACCTTGACAAAGAGACATTAATTCTAAAACCATTAAAAGTCCATTATTTATCTATTTATGCTCAACAGGAAAAGACCAAAGCAGGAATGAACAAAGTGTCCAATCCTGACATCTGCTGGACAACCACTGAGCAGCAGATTTGTTTGGAGCATCACTTCTTTATGTCTCCTCTGGGTACTAAATACTGTCGTTTGTATTGTTCAAATTAAATTAAATTAAATGTTTGGTTTGTTGTTGATAAATGTGTTTGAATAATTAATCACGCCACATCAGTATGTAATCACACAGCCCACAACAACAAGCACTCATTTCAAATGTGGATTGTGATGCACAATACATTATCTTTAGCCCTCAAGCTTATACTTTATACTACCAATGATTTCCTTCATGTCACTGAAAAATGGAAATGAACAACAAATTTGCTCTCTGTATCAACATTGTTAATCTATAAGTGGCCTGATGTGAATTACAAACTCAAGCAACTTATGTCTACCCTGCAATAAAATAAGACCTAAAGATATATACAGGGCCCATCATTTATTTAGGTATTTATTTTCAGGTATTTGAATAGAGCTTAAACAATTAGTTGATTAACAGAAAAGTTACGACAGTGATTTTCACAGTGAATTAATAGTTTTGAGTTATTCTTTAAAGCAAAAGAACAAACATTTCATTGGTTCCAGCGCCCTTAAATTAATTTTTTTTTTTTTATCTATAATAGTAAAATGGAATATGTTTTGGGGGCATTTTTATGATATTTTAAAGACCAAACAACATCTATAAAGGTAGGGTAAGCAATGTTATTTTAATACACGTCTATTTGTCATGGTACTGGTTTTCTCCAAAATCGGATACCCTTACCTTTTAATAAAGAAAAAAATCAGCAGAATAATTGAAATAAAAATCGATAGTTGCAACTCTAATGTTGTATGTCAAATACTGATACTGGTTTCCCTGAAAACAGTGAGGACAGAGCAACCAAGGCGCTACAGTAAAAGCACCTTAAGGAAATATCTAATTTGTGATATTGGCCTAAATAAATTTTCTTCACAGAAAACCTGAGTATACACTTATTTCTCACAGAACATGCTGCATTCATTCCTGTATGTTTCTGTCCTAAACTTTGTTTCTTACCTTCTTCTGATGTGCGATGCGTAAATCCTTCAGCTTCTCCGTCAAAGTTTTGTTGGTTTCTTTTAGCTCCTCCATCTCCACTGTCTTACTGTTGGTGACAAATCCAAAAAGATTGTATATATATTGTCTATGTGCATCATGTTTGTAAGCTGATAGACAGAAAAATATTTTAAATTGACCTTTAATTGACTTTATGTAATGATTTTTAGATTTTGGCAATCTGATATACATTTAATCTCCATCCATCGGATCTCTTACACACAGCAAATTATATCATGCATCGATACCAACTGTATATCATTAAAAGAAACCCCCTATCTCTAATATAATTATATATATGATAATATATGTATAGCTTTCTAATTGGAATAATTAATGTTTGTCTCATATGGTGCATAAATAAAATAATTTAATTCATATAAAATAGATATTATTTCAACCACTTTACTACTTAATTTAAAAAAAGAAAAAAGTCATTGCTAGAAATGAGAGAAAGGAGTATCACAAGTAGTTTTAATTTAAAAGACTTTTAAGTGTAATATATGAATGTTTAGAGCTTGGATTGCTCTTAACTGGAACCTTATTTTTTGTGCTTTTGCAGGTGTTTCTTCCACAGATCTTTCTGTTCATCTGGATTTCTATTTTCAACCCTCTGCGGTCCTTGCTACTCTCTCACAGACAAGCTAATGAGATTCATTTTCAAGATTGTATCAATGCATTTAATGTAAAGTCAATAATCATTTTAATGCAAATGTAAAATGTAAATATTCAGCTCTCTGTTGATGTTAAGATTCCTTTCATCTGCTGACTCGTGGGCTGCCGTATCCCTGGAATCATAATGTGATAACGTTTTCTGACACTAAGCCAACTCTCCACAGGGATTTAAAGTCAGCTGATTCAGGCACAGCGCTGCATTTCTGCTGACTTAAAATCGCAGGTCCAAACTCTATGTTTTTATTCAGTCTTGAGGCAACAGTTTGAGATGAAGTTCTTTTCTGTGGGTTTGCAGAGCAGCCGCTGACAGCTTCACTTGGCTTCAGTTTGCTGGAGATGGTAATCAGACGTTTGTGTTTTTTTTGTTAATTTCAGTGTTTCTTTTCTTAGTCCGCGGCCTTATCTGGGTTAATATTTGTCTTTATATTTTCTTCAGTTTTAACAGCTGGGTGGATCATGGAGGAATGTGTTTAAATCAAACCATCAACAATTCAACACGGGTAAGAAAAACAAAGAGTATGACAGGTTACAACAACCATTTTTTCAGGTATTTCCTCCATAACTCAAGAGGTGTCTCGTCTAAAACACAGTAAAGGTCTGTGCTACACTTTTAATATTTTAGTATCATCACCACTGATGCACACTGATAAGTGGATGTACATTACAGTGAACCAGTTCAAAACTGTCATGAAATATAATTTTTCTGGAAAAGATTTTTAAAAATTCTTTTAAAAAAGTCAATAAAATGAATGTAGATATGAACTATGAAGTTGGGGTGCAACTAATAATTATTTTATTATTAATTAATTCTTTTCTTAATTGATTATCTAGTCTATAAAGATAAAGACAGAGCCAAAGGTCACATCTTCGGTTTGCCTGTACTGTCTAGAACCCAAAGATACCTTGGTTTGCTTTCAAAAAACGCAACATGCTAAAAAAAACAAAAAACTATTTTAGCTTTCCACGTGTGGCTTATCAATGGCAAGACACAATATGTAACACATAATAAAAGTGAGGGAGTAGATAGCTTGCATGGGTTTGCTCTGGATTTCATGCAGAGAAGCTGACATTTGTTATGGGCCTACCAGCGCAGCTCTGCCTGCAGGCTCTCCGTCAGCGCAGCTCTGCTCATGGCCTCAACTCGCAGATCTGCCTGCAGGTTCTCTGCCACCACAGCACTGTGTTGGGCCTTAGCATGCAGTTGCTCCACCAGGCCCTCCAGCTTCACCTCGGAGCTCTGCAGACACAGCAGCTCTGAGCAGACCTGGCGCAGCAGCTCTCCGTCCCTAAAGCTCTCCTCAGCCAGCAAGACCACACGTTGCTGCAGCAAGTCAACCAGTTCCTTCAGGGGAAACACATGGAGGTGCTGACACATCTGCACACACATTCTCATCTATAAACATGTTCAGAGATAACAACACAACTGCAAGCAATCCATATTATTTTCACATACCTTTGGCTTGTTATTTACAAAAGCATCATATGACCTGATACAGATGCATAAAAAGGTAAATGTACCCAAAAATGGACAGAATATACATAACCTGCATGTATTAACCATGCACGTTCATCTTGAAATATTCAGTACTTGACATTTTAAGATCTCAGTGGAGGTGATCAGATCATATCTTTATTAGCGAACACACCTATACGTTAAAGAGTTTGTAACAAGCCCAAACTTGATTCTTTATCAGATCCATATGGAGTGTCTTGAAATCTGTAACAAATACCATTGAGGTTTCTAGAAGAGCTAATGATGTGTTGCTGTGAAGCTCCCACGTAAACAGTATTAAACAGGATGATGTAGGGCACTGCTAAAAAAAAAATACTGTGCACATTTAGAGAAACATCTCATTTCTAAATATGTGAAAAAAATCTAAAATTAAAATGGTCTTAACATATGACGAGCTCTCGAAATAATCCCAAATTATTACGTAACCAAGATGTATTATTGGAAAGTATTGAAATAAAACAGTCTGACAAAACAACAAAATCCCTCTTAAGTTAAACTACTTACAGATTAAAGCTCATACCAATGCGACCTGGGTCAAGGAACAAAAACCCCAAAAAGGTTGGTAACCACTGCCAAAACGTCTGCATTTACAGTATCTTAACACTGGCATTTACTGGTAGCCTAATTCCAGTGTAATTTCAGTAATTGTGGCGTAGGTGGCCTGCTGGTATGGTCATGGCTATGTGCATTTAAATTACAGGATTGTAATGAGGTTAAACACTGCAAGGTGAAATGACATAAATTTAAAAATTCACTCTGAGTTGGACAGAAATTGGCTCAGGTAAGTATTTCCTAACAAGACTAATTGTCAAACCGACGTCTGAGGTTAAAAAAGAGCTGAATGTTGTTTTGGGAATCATGATTAGGTGAAAGGAGCCGCTCATTGTGACAAACCCACAGAGAATTATTAGCTAACTCTGCAGCTCTACAGAGCTTTTTAAGCCATTTTAAACTAATAGTTATGGTTTCACGGCACATTTACTGACTGGTTTAGTCTCAGCACTTTCAGCAGAAACAGCTTTTTCAGCAAAGCTAAAGCTCTGATAAATCCACTGTACCCCAACAGTTACCTTTCCAGCACCAAACAGCAGACAACGTAAGAGACTAGCTGGTGAAAAAGTGGAACATAATGAGAATCACTTAATGCAGCTTAAAGTAAAGAAAAACATGTTAGACTTTCTAACCTCTTGAGTCCATAAGCTTCTAGCAGCGTAGGCTAATACCCGAGCTAGCTTGCTATCCTCCTAGGTCCATTTGGTTGCTGACATTTCTAGTTTACAATTTTATTTATATTTAGGGAAACCGTTAAAAACCTGTGACACCACACTAACATATTATCAACTTGTTAGCAAAGTGTCTACTTACACATTCATTCAACATTGTCATTGATTTTAAAGTTGTGTTTGTGTTAACTTGATGAATTTAAGTCAAATATTTACTCCTCTTTTACCTCTATTATCCTCTCCACCAACTCCTCAGAAGAATATCTGGATCTATCTTCACCAGCTAGTCACTAACCAAAACGATGAGCTGAAAGATGCTTAAATGCTCCTTACAGCTTGGTGGCATCTGCAGAGCTGGGTCATAATTCTATGGAGACCTCTAGAGACTCATTTGATACACATCTGATCCATTGTTGATATAAAAATATTGATTACAGCAGCCTTAAAAGTAATATAACATAATATATATAATATATATAAATAAACCCACCTATTGTAGTTTAAATCAAATAATGAGATTATTTCTTTCTTTCTGTCCACAGAGCAGCTCAGCCTCTGATCGACATCTAATTCATACTCTGTTCACCTGCTGCTGGTGGATCCTGCTGATGAGTTGGTCCTGCTTCATCCTGAGCTCCACGTTCATCTGCTCCTGGTGGAGGAGCTGAGCGGTCGTAGCCTCCAGTTCATTCTGCAGCTTCCTCTCCCTGTCTCTGGACACCAGGAACTCCCTGTCGAGCACTGCTGCAGCCACAGAGAACAGAACCAAAGTCAGGTTGGACCGCTGAACCAAAAACTGTAGATGATTTTCATTAAAATGGAACATCTGCTGAATCTGTGACACTTGGACATGTTTTAATGAAAGGTAATGAAAAAGTACATTTTTTACTGCCCACAGCAAAAAATAATGTTTTAAACCATAACACTTTAAACGTAGGGTCGTATATCAGCTGATGACATTTCTGGCATTGAAAAACTTTCCTCTCATTGGAGTTTTAAGACATTCCCACCCTCCTCACCTCATCACTGCGCTCATGTGGGAGTTAAATGTCCTAATATATATTTTACACACATTTCTTTTGGATCACTGCTCTGCAGCCGCCCTCATCTCCCATGCGCAAATGTCCCTTTATTCTCCACATCTCGTCCTGTAGATATGATCATTATGATTATATCTCCTACTGGTCATCAGTATTGGTTTAGAAATGTCAGATTTCTTAATGTCGCTTACAGTTCCCACACTACTACTAGGCGTCTGTCTCCTCATCTCTTCTTAGTCTTATTATATTATTACATATTGTGTGTTATTGTTCAGTTTTTACTAAAAATACTGCTGTTATACCTAAAATGTGCCCCTTAAGAAAGAAAGTCTTGACAGAGCAGAACTTTTTAATTTAAAATATGTTGTATCTGCACATTGTAAATTTGATGGTTTACAGCTGGCAAACTGGTCATTAAAGTTTAGCACTGTGCACTGATTGTGAAATTCTCAGGAAATAGAGAGGCGTGGTGGCGGTACAATCTGTTACAGAGGAGGTTGAAAATACTTCAAATTGCAGACATCAAATTAATTCAACTGAAGTTACCACAACTTCAATTTCAGTGTTATATATCACAAGTACTAACCCTGCCAGGGCACGAGGCTCACCCTTCCTGAAAATGCCATTCTAATGTGTTTTAAACTAACAGGTTTTAAAAAAAGCTACATAAAAAAAACATGTTAATTTTTCTGACTTTTGTCAAATACTGTCTAACCAGTCTAACCTCTTAAGCCCTCTAAAAACAGCCGGAGAGGGGAAATTACCCCTTCATTAAACTGTGCTCACAACTCATAGACACGGACCAAGCAGACGTTAATGGGTCAAAAGCTTTAATGTCTTAAGACATGTTTCATTGGTAGGTGCTCAAACCTAAGCTGATTTCTTGTCTAGTCACGTTCTAATGCATTGTTGTCACTGTGGTGTACTGTAGTTTTTACAGGATACAATATCAAAGTCATACATACCAGTGACCCGCTTTTTATGATCTTTTATAATCTACTTTGGACAATATGCAGAGAAAACAATATCTTAATCTTACTACTTAAAGTACGCATGTAGAATGAATCTTTAGAGTCAGTTTTTATGTATTTTATGGCATAAAACTAGATTTAAACACAACTTTAATCCAGTAAATAGTGGGAAGTACAAACTTTTAGATACCACAGACCTATGTGAGTACTAAATTAGTTATTGGTGCCTCAAGAACAATTAAAACATTTTGAATAAGAGGAGACACAAATAACATAATCAACAATAAGGAAATAATGGCAGGTAACACAGGACCTGTATGCTCCAGTAGTGGCTCTAAAATGTAAATGTGTAACTGTATCCTCAGAGGTCAAAGTCTTGGCCTCCATGACTTACCTTTATCATGAGCCAGACGGGTGCACTTAGCCGTCAGATACTGGATCTGACTGTAGTCTTCGTCCCTGTGTGCTTGGAAAAACCTCCTCATGCTCATCTGTCTGGACTGCACTCTTCAATCTAAAGCTTCTTCCACCTTCCCATGATCCTTAGGGCACAGTGGGGTGTGTCCCACATGGACAGAAAGAACGCGGTGCGCACATTTCCTGGAATATTTCACTCTCCCTGTCCATGAAGTCCGTCTTAAGGAAGACCTAGACCTGGAGCACACCTACAGAGGGCGAGTTTACGCATTAATCCAAGCTGCTGTTGTCATAACATGGAGGTGGGGGGTGCTGTTGGTGTGTGTGTTCTCTGTGTATGTTCAGGTCTAATGTGTTCTGATTGAACAAATTGGAAACACTGACTTGTCTCATGCACAAATTAAAAGTATGATCAGAAGCTACAGTATGTGCAGATTTTGTGCTGCAGGAGAGAGCTGAAGTAAGTCAGGCATGTTGTGTCTAGCAGGCAAGCGTCTTTACAGCAGCAGCCTCAGGGTAGAACTTTTATTATATAAGACTGCCTAAGTGATTGTATAGAGGAAAATACCACTGGCATGTAATAATATCAGTGGTGTGTCTTAGTTTGTGTAGAATATAACCTCGAAAGCAACCAATTCGCTTAAAGAAGTGTGATACATACATTGTAGTCACTATGGGGGGACTATGTAACTTAGTATATTTGCTCAAGTACTGTACTTAAGGACAAATTTGAGGTACTTTACTTGAGTCTTTTCTTTTAATGCCACTTTCTACTTCTACTGCACTACATCTCAGACGTAAATATTGTACTTTTTATTTCACTACATGTAACTGACAGCTTGAGTTATTATATATAATATTTGAGATAATAATAAAGAAAATATTGATGAAAACAATCATTTAGTTAAGCTCCACCTTAATCAATTAGTTAAGCTCCATGTCATACAACAACAGTAAAATCCTGGTTTTACATTAATGCATGAGAAATAATATTCTAATGATATATATTATATAGTATAAAACCAACAGGGGACATTTGAGTACTTTACTTAAGATACCTTTACTCGTTAAAGAGTACGTTTACAGTGTGGTATTAGTACTTTACTTCAGTAAAGGATCTAAAAAGATCCACCGCTGTCAGTTACTGTGTGTTGTAATGCAGATCTGGATCTAGTTGATTCATTTTCAAACATTTGGATAAAAAAAAAAATTGGACTAAGAAACCCTGATGGAGATATGCGCTCACTAAGTGCTTTCCAGTCTGTCATTTATTTATTTAATAATAATAATAATAATAATCATAATAATACCCTTAAAGGATTGTAATGTATCTTTTTTCTAATTGTATGTTTTCTTTATTATCATTTAATATGTGTGATAGGTGAGTCAGATAAAAAGAGTCTAAATATTAAATTAGTTTCAAAAGTCGTAGCTTGATAATAGAAAACAAAAAAGGAATTCACAGAATGTTGTGTATTATTACGCGTGTAATGTACAACAAACAATTAATGAGTCAGTTAAAGGTTTTGGTGATATCCCCTCGGTAGAAGAGGCCACACAGATGACAGAAGAGCTGAGCGGGTCTATAAATGAGATGCTGCTTTCTTCTTTCTTCTGAAAAAAAGTATTGACTGTGTCTAATTGCAACACTTTGCATCTTGCTGCTGATGCACTTGCGATCATTTTTGATGCCAGCAGAGGGAGACAAAGCTCATCTACTCCTCACAGTCTCCTCTTAGAAAAAAACTGTATTTTGTACTTTGTACACATTTTAAAAATGAATTTATTTTATATGATTGGTAATGTCTCAGGAGTATATCATCCAAGAGCTGTTGGGGAGCATCAAACAATTTCTTTTTATCAGTCTCTGGGTTTCAGTTAAGGGTTTGTGGTGTCCCGTGATGATCTAAACACTACTCTAAATATTGGGGTGAAAATATATGGAATTCATTTTGGGAAAAATAAAAATAAATATATACTAAATAAATAGTATGACTTGGTAAAACCCAGTAAAACCAGAGAGAACTCGTACATCTGTTTGAAGCATTTCAGAACAGCACCCAGTAAAGCTTTCTGTAACCGCTTCTAACAACGTATTTTACATGAAACTAAAATAATTGAGCAGGTACCCGCACTGCAATAATACAATCTTAACAATGCTGCCTGTGACACAAGCTGCTGTAAGTATTTTCTGAAGCTTCCCTCTGCTTTTGATGGTACAGGACAAGGGTAGATCCAACACAGTAAAAGGATGGAAGACCGAGAGTGGCAGGAGACCATAGATGTATTTTCTCCTCTTGAAACCATTGCACAGCAGTCTCCACAAACACAGACACAAATTTAGCACGTTTCTGTTTGAACGAACAGGTCCACTTCAACACCTTCACTTCTCTAAGTCCTTTTTTATCTTTTTCCCGGGGTCTTGTCTTTATTCCTCCTCAACTAAACAAAGTCTCATCATTTAGAAATCCATAAACAAATACCAGTACATGGACCTAAGTGGATTACAACCAGCATGCAAATATCAGTGGAAAACACTGCTTAAGGAATGTACAGTATGGACATTTCTCTCTGTTCCCGTTGTTCTATGGACAAAATATCAATTGCAATTTTTCCATTGGTGTCAGTATATTATGGTGGAAAAGAAAAATCTACCACAATTTTGTGTTATGTTCCATTTCTGGCTTCCCCTCTCATCAAAACGTTTGACCAAAACATGTGACATCTGTACCCATACACACACGACAGATGCCACTGGTTTAAATTTGGTTTAAAGTTACTTAAGCTTATAAAACATAATTTCCTGCCCATTCTGAAGCCTTCCCAAAACATTTTTAAATGTAAAAAAATATTCAAAAGCAATTAAAATTGTGGTTTAAATTAAGGTATCCTGTGGCAAACACTAACCAGTCTAAATGTAATAGAAAGTCTGAAACAGAGCTCTAATTATTACTCCTTGTCTTTGCTCTCTTCATCAGGGTTGCGTGTGTCAGATACTGGTTTCCCACTGGCAGCTCCTCCATTAGCACCAGCTTTTGTCGGCCTTGTCCTTTTCGTCTGTGGCTCGTGCTTGCTGTTCTTCTTCGCTGGTGCAGTATGTCGGTGTTTGTTATAAACACTCATGACTTTGAGGACAGTTTCACTTGATACACCACATAACTGGGCAGTTTTTCTGACCGACAGACCTGAAAGTTGGGCACCGACTATTTGGCCTCTCTCGAAGTCTGTTAACTCACTCATACTAAAAAGTGGAGCCGTTGACTGTCTCCTCTAAAGCTGGCAGACAATCCCAACTGTCAGTCTGGCAAATAACTTAACTGCCTCTGCAGCTATGATTTAATTACTTTGAAGTTGAATCATGTGGAGTTTCCCTTATTTTGTGAAGGGGCAGATCCCGGCAGAGACTGTGTCCTCATCAGTCTATAAATGAATGGAGAAAAAGACAAATAACAGAAATTCACATTTCAAACATATTTATTTGAGACACCTACACTCATTTAAATGCATATTTTGTTTTTAAGTGCATCAGTGTCAGTACTCGACTCACAACCACAATGAGGAACATTACAGGGGCTGGACAAAATAAACGAAACACTTAACAGTAGTGTTCATTTTCCCAGCAGCAGCTGACACACATGTACAGAAACTCACACACGTTAGCTCGGTTTTTGTTGGCAATCACCTGGATGCTAATTGCTGATATTACAGGCCTAATTTAGGCTATTAGCCAGGTGAGTTAGCAAGCTAGTAGATTAACTTAGCTTCCATCAACAAAATACGTATTTCGGATATAGTGCTACAATTTACATGTCATCTAAAGACAACACATAAGCTTGTGCACTGACTAAAGCGTGCTCTACTTACAGGTAGTGTAGTGAGCCTGTGCACCGGTATTATCACCGAGCTGGTTCACACACGCACGAACCGGAAAGAGCACTCGTACTTCCGGTCGAGGAATTACAGAACAAAAGCACCCTTCACAGCCCCAACATGTTTGAAACGAAAATAATGGAGCAGGTACCAGCAGTGCAATAATATAATCTTAACAATGCTGCCAGGGGCGCAAGCTGCAATAAGATTTTTCTAAAGCTTCCCTCTGCTTATGATGGTACAGACCAAGGGCAGACGAAATAACTATTAGCTTTTACTAAGCTCTTGCTTTGATCATTTTTGAAAAATGACTTATGCTGAGGTAACCGAATTAGGGCTACAACTATTTATTAATTATCAAGTAACCACCAATGGGTAATTCATGAATTATAAATCAACAGCTTTGCAACCACAATTTGTTTTTTAAGTTGTTAACAACGGGATGTTCATACTGTACATTCCTATTTTGAAAGCAGAGTTTTTCCCTATGTGCTGGCATTAAGCAGTGTTTTACACTGACATTTGCATGCTGGTTGCAAACCACTAAGGTTCATGTACTGGTATTTGTTTATGGATTTCTAAATGATGAGATTTTTCATTTAGTTGAGGAGGAATAAAGACAAAACCCTTGATAAAAGATAAAAAAGGACTTAGAGAAGTGAAGGTGTTGAAGTGGACCTGTTCATTCAAACAAAAATGTACTAAATTTGTTAATTCAAACAAAAATGTGCTGAATTTGTGTCTGTTTGTGGAATTTGTCAACAAAGTAAGTTGAATTCTGAGTCATAAAATCGTATGTTTGTATACAAGATCCCTGAGGAAAGCAACATTGTTTTACAGAAAAATATATGTTGTTGATTTTCATTTCCAATATTCTAGATCAATCTGGACTTGTGTGCTTTGTGGACAATATTAATGACACAATTCAAGGGTTTATAGACTTTATATCATTTTACATATTGTTTACATAGTCATCCGAATGACTGTAAATGTTACCCTCCAATTTCAAGGCTTTCAAAATATTCTCCGTTTTTTCTTATGTGTGGAAGGAAGGCACGTTACCCATCTGAAATTCCAGACAAGTGGCAGGTATGATGGCATTCTTCATACTTCTCAGTTATTATGTGTGCTTGTGTTTATTTTGACTACACCAATGTTACAGATATGATGAGCATCTCTACACCCTAGCTGGAAATCAGGACCTATGCAGCCGAACCACAAACCTTCATGGTGTGTACACTAAATTGCAGGCCAACACTGCAACAGGACAATAAAGGGTGCGGAAGAGGAAGTTATCAATATGGGATGGAGATGTTCGGGGACAGTGTTGCAAAGAAATATTCACCAAGAACAAAGAAAGTAACAGAAACACATAGATGCTGATCAATACCTAAAGGAAACCTCATTGAAGTCCTACAGTTCCCAATCCCCTACTTCCTCACCAAGTCCACAGTCAGACCCCTTGGCCTCCTGTCTCAACTTCTGTCACCCCAGAGAAATGTAAGTATAGATGTCAACACAATTTAATTTTAGTGTCAGCATAATGAAAGACATCTACATACATACAGGAGTCTGTGTCTTAGCTTTAATAAACAACTCTTTCTTCTAATTCTCAGTATGAGCTGACATCTGGTCAGGTAAACAGCAAGGTGTGGCGTGGAGCAAAGACGATATAAGATAGTTGCCAGAGACCTGCAAAATCTGGCCACCAGAAGGGAATTGGAGAGTGAGGTAAAATACACGCTTAAAGTATTTTCATTTACATGCTTAAACACATTTTTTGGAAAAAATGCACTCCACGATTTTTACCAAGGCTTCAAATGCATTCAATTCAATTCAATTTTGCTTTATTGGCATGACTGTTGAACAATATTGCCAAAGCATCATACATATAACATAACAATCA
>JAPMOB010251658.1:27270-42075 GCA_029875015.1 Lepomis gibbosus
AAGAATTCGAGCATAAACTAATCAAAGTATCTGTGTTTGTGTTAAAAAAAAAAGAAATATGTATATATTAAAAAATAAAATAAATAAATAAATAAAACAGTGTGTGTGTGTGTGTGTGTTATAAAAAACAAAACAGAAACAAAAAAAAACTAAAAACATAAATAAATAAAACATTAAGCGTGTGTGTTAAAAAAAAGTATATATATATTATAAAGTTAAAGCAAAATAAATAAATAAAACGGTAAGCGTGTGTGTTAAAAATATCTAAAAAATAAAATCTTGCTTGCCATTATTTAGAAGTTAGAAGAGGAAACGGAGAAAGTTTTATCTTATGGTCACCTTTCAAATGACTGTGTGTGTGAGAAATATCATTCAGGGGATCAAAAACCTGACTATTTTCAAAATACAATACATACAAGTATTCATTATATATGTGTGTACGTTTTCAGCTTGACCCAATGGCCTAGGATGTCCTCATAGGACATAGTATGTGACAGGTTATAGAACCCTGTTCAGGCTTTTGTGTGGTACTTTAGCATGATGATTTAATGTTACATGACATTTTACATTGACCCCTTAGGTGAAACTCCTGACCACATAAACCAGTGCAAGTATGAAAAAGCAAGCTAGACGTCAGTGGTAACTTGTAGTAATGCCATTACATGGGGGTGGTGATGGCACAGTGGATAAGAAATGCCTTTGATGTGAGAAACCCAGGTTCGAATTCACTGTGAGACACCAATATGTCGCTGAGCAAGACACTTAATCCCTAGTTGCTTCAGAGGCGTGTGATCCCTGACATATCAATTGTAAGTCGCTTTGGATAAAAGCTAAATGAATAAAAGTTATGTATAATGTACATGTTCTTGGTAACAAATGGCAACAATATTTTGCTCTTCTACATAACTGTCATGAGACACAAGACCATTTATATCTCAAGGTGAACGTGCAACACAACAGCTACCTATCTTCAGGAGCGGTATGCAGCTAGCATACACTCTCATTTACTTAACATCTTTAGCAGAGGTTGGGGCCGCTCGTAGCTGGCTAATTAGCTTAACAAGCTACATTGATACCTGCTAATTATTGCTATCACATAAACAAAATACTAGAATTTCACTCACCAACTGGAGCACAGCACAGCAGGCCATTATTCGTCCGGTATTTGCATGAAGAAATCTCCAAAGGCACAAACACGGCAGAGATGCTGAGCTCTGTGACCGTGTCAGATGACTGAGGAAAGGCTGACTGCTAGCAGTGACAGTGGTGGAACCCGCCTGTCACTCAAAGCATCCACGCACCTTATAATACAGAACTTAAAGGCTTAATGTAATTTAAACTGGTGAGGTGTAATAAAATGTACCCCCTCACAGATCTCAAGAAGGAAGAACTGAGTAATATACACTAAAACCATTTTTAAAAACCTGGCTGTAAACATGTTTATTTTTGTTGTCCATTTGGGCATTTTAACATGGGGGTCAGTGGGGATTGACTCCCTTCTGCTACCAGCCTGAAGTGGCCACTCGATGAATTGCAGTTTCTGGTACATCCGGTTTGGCCTCATTTTTAAGAACCGGATTGCCGCTTGGTAAAAGACATGCATAGGGGACTGTTCCAAAAAGTATGTTTGCTGGGTTATCTGGTTAACTTTGCTGAGGTGAATCTAGTCTTACTGTTTTTAAATATCACTCCAGTGTTATTATATTTCATCAAACATGACGTTAACTGTTGAGTTTAAAGCACTCTCCCTTGGCTTCGGATAGTATTTAGAACTTTTCACTTTTTGCACACTTCATTTAAGATTGTTTAATGTAGGATACTTTTATTGGCCATCAATGTACAGAATTATAAGAAATTACAAAGCAAACAGGATGAGTTCAATTTATAGTGCCATAGAAAGTGGTCTGAAAATGAGGGCACTGAGTGCTGCTCAACAATAAGACAGACTAACTAGGCCATGCAGATTATATCAGTTGAGCTTATTTCCTGTAATGTCTTGTAAAAAGAGGGAGCCTGTGCCTATCAGATCCAGTTTTGCAGGCAAAGCAAATGCATTAGTAGTCATTCAAAGGAGAGGATGTTCAAAAATGGCATTTATTAAAAAAGAAAACCACCATGCTGACTTCAGCCTCTTTAACACAAAAGTGGTGGACGGAAAATGGCGTTGGACACAAAGCGTCTGATAATATAAATAAATAAAATATCCTCCCAAATCTGTGAGAAAAAACAAAGCGTAACATCTCTCTCAAAACAGAAACACAAGAGAAACCAATCCCACAGCTGCACACCAGATTCTGTCACATCAGGGAGTTAACATCAGACTACAAAACAGAAGGTTAGACAACATTTGAGAAACTGAGCTTAAAATACATACAGTCCACTACAGACGTTCACGCCTTGGGAACACAATATGGAGTTACCCTGCTTGTCCAACCATAGACTGGCTTACAGACTGCCACCAGTGGGTGAATCTACTGTTGACAGCATGTTAAAAACAGATTCAAAGTGGTGTTACATAATAATATGCACAAATCATGTCAGATTTCTGTCGTCAATAACTTAGTTAAATACATTTTTAACTGAAACCAAAAAGCTGCCACCATAACAGTGTTTTAAATACAATCAATGCCTTTACTGAGGTTGTGATCTCTGGAAGAGTCGCATAACAGACAGGAATTATTAATAATATTACAGTGTGTTTGAAGTGTTGACGCCAATTTATAGTGCCTGAGCCCAGGTGTCAGTATTTTTAGTCATGGGTTCCTGAGGCAGATTTCCAATGCTTTAAATGTTTTTTAAAAATAAGAGGTTTTGTTCTTTACAAATTGTAGCTGTTAATGTGACTTGTAATGTGCAAATAAGCACAATAGAGCTGGATTAAACAAAACAAAACATATTTAAGAATGAGCTTTAGAGGTGCTGTCACTCCTTGCTTCCTGTCTTTATGCTAAGCTAGGCTAATCATGTCAATGTCTCTGGCTCCATTATCATGTGGCTAGGTATCAACCTTCTCATCTAACTCTTGAAAAAAAAAAAGTGAATGTTGAATTATTCCTCAAATTTACATCTGTCAGGTGGGTTTAAAATAAGAAAAAAGGATTCATTTACTTAAGAGTCTGTCTTCGAATCAGTGCAAAAGTTTCACTGGAAATCTACTGTGCATGATAATCCATGGTAAAAGTACCTTTGGGCTGGCCTTTACGACACAGCAAAAAACTTGGAATCATGGGACACAATTATAACTAATTATGCTCCTTCAGTGTCATAAAAAATCTAATTTTTAAATCTTCCAGAGAGCACATATTCAAACTGAGCCATCCACAAAAACAAAACAACAGAAACAAAACCAACATCAGAAAAGGAAATGTTCAACACTCAGCCATTCATTCAATACACCAGTGCTTCAACAAGGCACCAGATGCTAACTGCCTTTTTTAGCTACCGCTAATGCAGCTGCCGCACCTGACTGCCTCCAGGCTGTTCTGATCCCAAAGCTTCCAACACAACTTACACAAACAGTCCTCAATTGTCCGGAGAACAGAGAAACACTTCATATTCAAACTTCAAAACAAATCATAATACATAAAAAGTGTTTTTATCATGAAGATGCTGATGTGAGGAAATGAGAGAAATACATTAACATTAGGTGCAAGATGCTTTTACTTTGAAGGAGTAATTTAAAAGCTTTGTTACTGACTTGGCCTTGATTATAAGTAGCCCAGTTCTTAGCTTGGCTGAGATTCCAACAAGCCTGCTGTCCTCAAGCTAATCCTACACTAGCTGGCGGCTACTATAGGCTTGTCATGCTTTCTTGACTTTAATAGGCCAGGCTTACCCATACTTTGAGTGATGTAAGAGCTGTGCAAAGTAAATGTGAATAAGCAGCCTGCATCCAGTTGGCACCTGGGAAATCACCAAGCCAGTTTAATTTGATCTCTGCAGTAATTGTGAATAAATCCTCTCCTCAGGGTTCAGAGGAAACAAGCCCTCCTTAACATCGTCTTCTTTTTTATGGACTGCTGCAGATGTAGCAAAATCCAAGGGATAACATGTTAAAGTGTAAACACTTATGTCTAACTTGCTCCAAACAGAAAGAAAGAGCATACTGCTGAAAAGACTGGTTTAAAATCACATGTAACAGAGTTGAGTTAGGGTTGTAACACCCCAGTTCTTTCACAAACACACACTGATCTTCTAGACTTGTTCGCTCTCGCAGCTTAGCAATGACAGAATGACAATAGCAGAAACCTAAACAAAACCTTTCCTTGTGAAAACCATAAAAAGGTAGACAGTTTCAATGACTTGTGCCAAATGGAAATAAGAGCTTATTCTTATTATAGGAGGTGAAATCTGAGCTCGTACAGTGAAGATTTTCACTCAACACAGCACATGGAGTGGAAATGCACCCTGAACTGTGCCCTTAGTATTGAGAAAGCCTCATCCAGGGCTTTTCACAAATAACACAAGCAGTTGTTCACAGGCGCTCACCAGCTTAGAACGCTCAAAACGAAAGCAAACACAAATGGAGAAAACCCACAACCACAAGTCAGAGAGAGCATTACTAAAATGAATTAAAATCCAACTGAAAGTCAGCATTTTCCATCCCACTTGTGTCTGTTCAATATGATGCAGGTGGTAAAAAAAAAATAAGAAAAAGAAAGTATTGCACTGGTTTGGTGTGAGTCTATGGGTGGGCGGTCATCATATAAATAACAACAACAAGAACCAAACAGTAATATCATAATAATAATAATCATAACGCTAATAAAAACAGTTCAGACTAAGGTCCCCTTCCCTCCGCTGTTTTACCACTGCTGCCAACTGAAGTCGTCGTTGGATCCAAAGACCAGGAAGAAGCCCAGGATAGTCCCGAAGATGACTATGTTACCCGTTAGCACGAGCGCACACGCTCCCCAGGCGATCTGTAAACCAACACATTAATAATTCAGGTTAACAAATGCTGCTGCGTGCTGCCAGGGTGCAGCACATATTTAGGCCAAAATCAAGTGGGTGTCAACAACAACAGTTCACAGAATCATTCCCACACACTGCTCTACAGTTGTATATTCAGTACATCCAGCAGAAGGGACATTAACAGCAGCTAAATCCTGATCATGTCTGGGCTGCAGCAGGTGCATCTGTCAGCTCCTCTGCTATGTAGGCAAACATATTTTTTAAAGTTTTTTTAACTAATTGCCTTGCTGGTTTTGCTGATGTTCTTGCTTGTCAAATTAGTGTATTTGCTGGCGCCGTATGAACCGAACAGCCACATCACACCAACCTTCACACTTAGCCTCAGATGTTGTCTTGACTCTGTGACTAAATTAAGCTCTTGTCAAAACAGGATGTGTGAGAGAGACGGGACGTGAGGAAAGACGGTTTTTAAAAAGTAGGTGTGTTTCACCAGAACTAACGCAGGAAGTGAAGCACTTATTTTGAGCTTTACAAGTTCTGGAAGTGTTGAAATTTCAATCAAAAAAGGAAAAACTGAGAAACGTACAGATAAAGAGTTGAAGTTTTTAATGATGGGAGAGGTGGATTGTTTAAAAATGTGTGGTGGTATTAATGCAATACTGTACTCTCTGTATGCTTTCTATAAGCACTTTTCCAGGAGGTGACAATAATGGTTTTGATGTTGCATTTTTACATTTTTGTTATATGTGATGGTGATGTGTAGAATAGATATTTAGCTCAAAGTTTAAATAATGTCTTGCTTTGCTTCATTTTGACTTTCTTGCTGTAAAATGCACTAAGAAGCTTCTGTAACTTACTACTTCAGCTCTTGCGAAGACAATGGGCAGGCCGAAGGCTGAAATGACGATGCCCGTCGTGAGAAAGATGGCCAGCTCTTTGCAGGCGTTACTGGCCGAGTCTGTGTCGTCGACCACCCTCCGCGAGATGCAGTAAGGGATGGGCGACAGGATGTAGAAGAAGAGGAGGAACAAAGGCCAGTATTTACTGCAGAGAGAAAGAGAGAGAGGGGGAGAGAGATAAATACCCCCATGCTGTGATGATAAAGGAAGCAGTCAAGTGAATTAAAGGATAAAAGGACCAAACACCGTTCAGCATTCAGCACATTACATCAAAGTCAACGTCACTTTATACATTCAGTCATAAGCACCGAATAACATTGCATCATGCAGAACAGAGAAAATCTACACAGTTGTTTTTATGAGAGAGGAGGTACATTTCAACAACATCCTAACAACTACAGCTTGATCAATACAGAAGTGTGGGTGATATATCAAAACAAATTCTGACAATAAATCCACCAATATTTGTTTTATAACATACATTTTTTGATGAGGGTCTCTTACATTTGGTTATTATAGAAGTGAGGTCAATATATGTAACAGTAACAGCATAAATAACAGAATATTTAACAGTAAACATAACGGGAAATTAAATTAATTTCAGTAAAGCAAAATACAAAAACACAAGATCCGATAAGATATAGCTTTTTTTAATAAACAACAAATAAGACTTTTAAATATATTTATAAATGTATGTTTGGTATTTCTGTACTGATAATTTCTTATTGCTCATTGGCTGACATTTACACAGATAGGCTACTGATTTATCCATAATGAGCTAAAATTGGCTGATAATATCAGTCAGGCTCTATTACTAATCATCACTTACTGATATTCTAACAACCCCACATCAGGCTGGACTGAGGCTGACATTTAGTATAATGATAATGGCTAAAATGGAAATGAGATTAAATTACAAGAGCATGATTTTAGAGATTTCTTGAGGAGACGTTGTCAGAGATGATTTGAATCAGCAAATGAACGGGATCCACCTACGCTGAAGAGGTGTGGCGTGCTGCAAATACACTGCGAAGCTGACCAGGCTATCATTTGACACAATATTCATACATTCTTGATGTGTTTTGTACATTCACAGCGCACAGATGGATTACCAACCATGTAAAGCACGCAACTGTCCAGTAGCTCCCAAGCTTTACTGTTTGAAAATTGGTTTGGGATAATTTTATACTGTAACTTTGTTCGGGAAACGGACCACTAAATAACAACATCTACTAACATGGTACATATCTTGAGGTTGGGTCGTATAGGGTGACCTTCAATATTTCAGGTGATATTGTGCTTACATTGTAGCCTGGCTCCAGACCTTTAAATTACCACCTACATCTCAGATTAGTTAAATGATTAAAACAAGTCCGGTGTTGTGCCCTCTGATGACTGTTCCAGCCTGTTTGAGAAGCAGTCAACCAATCAGAGCTTTGTTTGCAGGATTAAAGTTAACTAAATAACCACATCCGTGAAAAGCTTGGAAGCGACCAACGCAGCTGTACAGGTTGTTTGAAGTCCACTTACAGAAAAAAACAACCCTTTAATTAACCATATTTCTTCAACCTCCTCCTAACAACCATTATCGCAACCTTGTGGGACACTGACAATACCATATCACAAATTACCACGCAATAAAGCTGTGGCCCTTGTAATATTAGAAATACTAAATGGAGTCACAGAAACAAGGAAGAACTAGGTGTCAGACTATAGCTTAACTTTATTGTTCACCAAGTAGGGGTGCACAATATATTGACTCAATACCGTTACTGCAATATCACGTTGTGTAATATCTTATCAAAAATGTTGCATAAAGTATGCGATCTTGTATTTATTTTGTGGAGAGATGCGTCCATTGGCTGTGTGGCAAAGCTGTGTTTTATTTAGTTTATAATGATCATGTTAAATTGGCAAAATTAATATTGTAACATCACATTTTGTCAATATTGTGCAACTCTATCACCAAGGCGGAAAATGTGGCAGGTCAGTATAGGGGAACAAGCAGCTTTTTATTGCCTTGGAGCCCCCAAACAGGTTAATCAGGCCATGCTTTCACACACTGTAAACCTGTGATGGGATCAACCAAGGTGCATCTGAGTGCCAAGTGTGAACATGTGTCCTTCACACACACACACACACACACTAACAGGCTTACATGGTGTGTGTGTGTGTGTGTGTGTTGGTGATACTTACTCGTACACAGGGAGGGCACATCCTAGCATGAGGAACATGAGGCCAATGGCTCCTCCAAAGGAGAGGCTTATGAGAGCTACAAGAGAGACAGAAAGGAGGATATCAACATGGACAGTTTCACATAACTGTGAATCTGTGCGTGTGTATCCCGAGACAATCACACCGTGGCAGCAGGGCCCCTGGCTACTGGAGCTACCATGTGATGAATCAGCTGATTTCACGTGTAATAGCTATATTAGCAATCTAAGCCATGCCGTTGGGGGCGCATGTTAAACTCTGAAAGAAATAGTCGGTGCGGTTGCTTGTTAACAGCAATTAATCCAGGCAGCTCACTTGCAACAAGCATCTCAGGCAGGGATAATTACTGAAGTCAAGGTGCAGCTAGCATTAGCCTTATAACGGCAGCTACTACGTTCTTATGCTACTAGGGAATGACATTTAATGCTGTATCATAATGCAACGTTACAGGACCGCAGTGTGACAATTACCTTAAGTTGATAGGCATCTAATTGTGTTGACTAAGTAGCGGCTGTAGCCCATGTAAGGTTATCTTCAGCTAATGCTAACGTCTGTAACGGTATTGGCCCTGCGGCTAACCACATCTTCACGTTACCGAGATAGCGGGACATGGCAAACGCATCCATCTGTCTTCCGGATATTTTGACACAGCTATATTATCGGAGCCGGTAATTTGGGTGCTTTATTCATGAAATGAAAAGTGGGAAATGTCTTACCTTTAATCCCAGCCATTTCTCCTGGACAAAAGCTCGACACACAGCCCTGACGAATGACAACAGTGCCCCCCCTCCTCTGCTGCCGAGTCCGGCCGAGTCCTTCCGAACATCCAACCCTGCCTGTTGAGCTGCCTTCCGGTTCTGCCTTCCGGAAGCATTTTACTCTCAATTACTTTACATACTAATTAGTGGCTTAGTTTAAATGTAGCATATTTTAGAAACTACTCATATGTTTTGCATTTCAAATCTTAACATCCAAAATGTACTCGAGGAAAAGGTTGGGGGACTGGAGGAAACAGTACATCAGAGTGTCATTCACACTGGGGATGAGGGAGACATGTCACCATCACTTTCTAAAATGGCTGATTTTGTCCCCCTCACTTTTTCGAAGGATTTGTTAAAAATGTTGTGAAAAATAGCTTGAAACAGGAAATGTTAAATAACAAGTTTGTCATTTGAAAAATGCTTTGAGAAAGGTTTATTTGCTTAATAAGGAAACATGCAATGCAAAGAAGAATATAGAAAAAGTAAATGTGCATTTTCCAAAAAAAGTAACTTAAGCTACAGAAGAAGCTACTGATTACTGCAATATATTTCATTATAGTTTTTATATGTTACTTGTTAATTGGATTAAGTGTTGCTCAAAATCTTCTTGGGGAGGAAGCGCAGACCCCCAACTCAATAAAGGCAAAAATACTAAAAAAACAAACTCAACTTTACTCATATCACAATGAAGCTTTATAAGCTAAATGTATACATATATAGAAGCTTTTTACAACTTATGTTTTTAATTTTTCATTATACAAATTATGTATCTCCTCATTAAATATGTGCTGATTTGCATTTTACACAAATCCATTTTCTTGCACATTGATAAGAGTCAGATGGAGTTTTTTAGTTTTACCATGATAATATATTAAACGCCCAGACATTAACAGGAGGGTTTTATCAAAAAAATGTTTTTTCATGGATTCATTCAAAACATACAGCCTATGTGTTTTTCACACATATTTACAGATAAAACACCACAAAAATGAGAATGATACAAGATTTTTCAAAAAACAAAACTCTGTAAATGTCTTGCTAGAATAACTAAGAAACATTGTGTAAAGTTGATGGTCTAACCACCTTGAAGGGCGAGGAAAATAACTTGGCGTACAGGAAACATATACTTTTGAGCAAACGGCTGTTAATGATAGGCTATAGCCAATGCATTAGAAACACAGGTTGAATAAACATTACTGTTTGTCACATGAACACATCTCTTATAGACATATGATATATGGACTAGCTAACATTGTGCTCTAGAAAACAAACTTTCAAATGATGTTTTAAAAAGACATGTTGAATATTTTTCTTTATGTACACAATCTGCAATTAACAGACTTGGTATAAAATAGACAAATGATAATGTTTATATTTATTATTCAAGATTGTTTTGTACATTTTAGGAAAGTATGGTAACAATACTTGCAAAATAATTTGGAATGGGAGAAAGTTCTGCAGTTCAATCAGGTACAAGGTAACCTATAGGCCTATTTATTTGTCATTTTACAACACCAAAGTTTTGTCTGAATAACAAAAAAGAGGCGGTGAGAGAACATACAACTGACAACTTTATGTAGAAAAGGTGAAGGTGGACAAAATGGCATCAGCATGGGAAAATTAAGAAAAGCTCTAGATACAACAGGAAAGACTGCACATGAAATATGTTAAAACAGCCAAGTGTAGGAAGTCTGTATTATTTCTGCTGTATATCAAAGTGTGGGATAGGAGAAGAATGCCAGGGAGCTGGAAAGAGGCAATAATTATTACAGTAAGGAAACCTGGAAAAGATGCCAGCAGGCCTGGAAAATACAGACCAGTTGCTTTGACATTGTACATCTGTAAATTAACGGGAGGTATGATATATGAGAGGTTAATGTAGTGCTTCTTGGAAAGTAGAGGTATGGTGGCTACATATCAAAGCATATTTAGGAAAGGAAGGGGTATGGATCCAGTGTTATGTCTGGAGGATGAAATAAGGAAATAATGAAACAGGACTTGCAGTGTTTTTTGATGTTGAGAAAGCTTATGATATGTTATAGACAAATGGGCTTCTAATGAAACTACTTAATGGGAATCGGAGGGAAAATGTTAACTTGGGTTACAGACAATATGTAGTAGACAACTGAATGCCACAGGGCTGTGTAGTCCAATTTTATTTTTCATTATGAGAAACAATATATTGGTGAATATTTCAAAGGATATGCAGAGATTGCTGTTTGCAGATGACTGGGCTTTGTGGAAAAGTGGAGACATGTAGGACATATAAGAGGACAGTTAAGAAAATGCACGGTGGAATGAATCAAGTTGACAAGTGGGGAATAAAACAGGTATTTAAATTTTCAGTGGAAAAAACAAAAGTTATGTTCATCATAAGTCGGGTAAAATCAGGGAATTGTGAGGTTAGATTAACTTTATTGTCCCCAAGGGAAAATTCTGCTTGGGCACAGTGCAGTGTTGCTTCATAAAAATCATCACAAAAGACATCAACAAGAACCAGAGAGGCATTGACATGTTGTACTGAAAATATAGACACAGAAGAAAAAGGACATTGTTAAATTGTTGACAACATGGTTCCATGGATTAAAGTGCATGTGCTAAAGTGCTATTGTGGTTGTTGCACATTGCTCTATTGAACTGCAGTTTGTGTAAAGTGCATGTGCTAATGTGCTAGTATGTTTATTGCACGTTGCCCTATTGCGCCGAGATCACAAGTAAAATGCTGAAGTGCTCACATATTTATTGCACACAGCTCTGTTTCACATTGTTCAGCAGCTGAATGGAGGTTGGCACAAGTGATAATTTTAGGCGATTGGATTTGCATTTTGGTTATCGCAGTCTTCTCCCTGATGGCAGGGTTTCGTATTCAGAGAAGAGGGAATGTTGAGGGTCTGATTTAATTTTCTTAGCCTGTTTCATAACTGCCTGGTCATACAGGCTCTGAATAGGCTCATAGTCTCTCCTCCCTATAATTTTCATGGCAATTTTGTGCATGTCGGCAAGCTTGTTTTTCAACTTAACTGTTAAGCTGCAAAACCATGCAGTAATTCCATATCTGATGACACTGTCTAGGATTGCATGGTAGAAAATCATCATGATCTGACTGCTCACGCCATACAACCTTAGACGCCTTAAAAAATAAAGCCTTTGCTGCACTTTGTTACACAGGTTGTCAACATGCGTATTCAAAGAAGACTGTTAATGTGGACATCTAAATATTTGTATGAGGATGTGACTGCCGTTACTACGGTTGAGTATGCGCTGTGACTGCCAGTGTTGCGTGTTTAGGACTCTGCAGACCCGTGTTGAAATCCAGGTGGGGTGTCAGAAGTGGGATGGCTTGCTGTGAAATTGTCAGGGGCATACCCAGTGTGTGATGGGTATGAGGGACCCCCAGGGTTGGTGGACCCCTGTGTGTGTGAGGAGCCAGAGTTGGGTGAAGCACTAGTGGGTGGGGCCACCCTGAGATGGGAGAAGTACGATTGGTGGGAATTGTGACGGATGCCTGTATACGTGAAGTGCCCGAAGGGGAGGGCAGTGTGATGGACCACCGTCACTACAGTTGAGTATGCGCTGTGACTACAAACAAGCCTGGCTATTTGGCATTGTGGTCAAGTTGCATGTTTGGTGCCTTGCTGACCTGGGTTCAAATCTGGGTGGGGTGACTGCTCTTGCATTTCTGTCACAGAGGACACCTGAGTTACTTCCTGGTTTTTAATGACTGGCTCATGGTTGGTAACTTGCCTCGGGTGAACGACCATCTCCTTTGTTTTTTGAATGTTTAAAATTAGATGGTTGGTGTTACACCATTTAACAAATGTGTCTATTTCATCTTGGCACACAGAGGAGTTTGCATCCTTGTGCAAAAAGCTTAGGATAGTATCAACAGCAAATTTCATTATATAGTTGTTAGAATGTACATTCCTACAGTCATTAGTGTACATTAGTGTAACCCATAAACTCAGATAGCCATTCCATTGACATTCACTTTCTGTGCCCTGTCAATTAAAAGAATAAAACCATTTAATCAAGATAGTATTAACATTCAGTGTGATGAAACTGTATGAAAAGAACTTAGAGAGATTTGAGACTTTTTGTTTTTTAGGAATGTTTTTCAATCAGAGACAAGGAAAGAGCACATAAGATAAAAAAAATCTTTATATTTTTGATAAATTAATAATAAATGTAAAAAAGTAATAAATGTCACGTGGTGTCTTGTAGGTTGGGGAGCTCATTTTGCATCCCTGAAATATATTTATGTGATAAGATTAAGACTAGACTATGGAAGTGTTGTACAGGGATCAGCAGCAAAGTTGTTGTGTTGGAGCAGTTAGAGCCTCTCCAGTGTGAGCACTAAGTTGAAACAGATGAAATGCCATGAGCTGGTGGACAATTACTGGGTCAACCGAAAGGGAAATGAAGATAGCCGTCCAACAAAAAGGGGGCTACAGACATGTTAGGAGAAGGAGAGGCCAAAAAAGGATGTATTGGTTTGACAGTAGAGCAAATGGCAAAATAAATGGTATCTATCTGGGAAATAGAAAATTCATGTTTTTTTATATGGAATTACTTAAGATTAAGCACATCAATAAGACTTTAGTGTATACTATAGTTATACAGATAGATCAAAGGATCTGCAAACAGATATAACAGGGTCTGAAACATCTCATTGTTTGACTGTATATACGGGAAAGTTGTTTGTTATGTTGCCAGCATGAGAATGGACTGGACAGGTCAGTTGCAGAATTGGGAGTTAGTTGGGAGACATTTATATGCAATCCAAGACAGAGTCTATTGAGAGGTAAGGGAACAAAACGCAGGGATAAAGTGATAATAAGCAGGGTGAGAAGTGGGCACGGTAACCTTAAAAAAACACTATTCATCATAAGAAAACATCAAACAGGTCTTTGCGATTTACGCCATGAGGCTGAGAGAGGTGTTCATATATCATGCAGGAAATTGACACATGAATGACAAAAAACAATTATGTCACACTTTATAAGGAAAATAGAGCAGGCATAGAGAATAATGTTAAAAGTATAATAGAATGTGGAGACAGTGTTCCAGGGAGGAAATTGGTACTTTGTTTTATAAAGACGACTGATCTGGAAAGAAGGCAGTAAAATGAATGGGAACCAAGGAGAAATAAAAATTGAAGGTGACCGTACTGCATCATTGTGGATGCCAACTGCCATAAAACGTCAAAGAAGAATAATATGAACGTTAAGGAAGTATGCTTTAAGATAATTGATTCCACCCCACCAAGCATTGCACGAATCATGCATGTTCATGCAATGTACATTTACCTTTGTACATTTATTAATGATTATATATATTCAGGTTTCAGCTTTGTTCTGGCAGAACGTCCTTTTGGGTGTTTCAGTAATTAACACTGTGACCATTATGTCTTAATCAATTTTATGTTGTTTCTGGCTAAATTTCATGGACACAATGTAATTTGACAAACAAAAAAACCCTACTTATAATCCCTGAGAAAGTAATTGAACCTAATTTAAGAACAATCCGTTTACCCTTCAACAAAAAGGCTCTCAAAATACTAAGTGTCTGAAGGTCTTTTTGTGATATCCTTAATTTTATTTATTTTTCTCTTTATTTGCTGTATTGTTCTGTTATTGTACCCCGTAGCTATGTTCGTCTGTATCCCTTGTGTTGTATGTATCCTTTGCATTGTTGTGTTTTTTGTTATATATTGGTTTAATATTACTTTTCTACTAAAAAGAGGGGGGAAAAAGAAGAAGAAGCAGTTAACCCAGATGCACATATCAGTATCAAAGGAAATGAAATGGCAGATTTCAAAAGGGGAATATATTGAAATGACAGTTAGCATCAGTAAAACAGAGATCAAGAGCATTATTGAACAGAAAATGAAGAAAAGATGGCAAAAGCATTGGGAAAACGAGAGGAAAGGACGGTAGTTTCACAAAATTCAAAGGGAGAAATGTGCAGGAAGAAAGTAGAGATTAGACATTCATATCAAGACTTAGCTTTGAAAAAAT
>JAPMOB010251659.1:0-15045 GCA_029875015.1 Lepomis gibbosus
AGTTAGTAAGAGGTAGGTGTTAATCCGCAGCATTAACAGCCGTCAGCCAGGCGTGATAACTGGCGTGGCTGCTTGCTGGCTCAGCTGTACACACACACACACACACACACACACACACACACACACACACACACTTGTACTGCTATCCTTCTGAGGACCCTCCGTTGACTACATTATTCTGTAAACCATGACTGTTAAGATCAAAACTACACGCCTAATCTCAGTCCTTTCTCTAACCTTAAAGGTGCAATGTGTAACAATTGAAAATGACTTAGGCCACCTGTCGATTGTTGTTTTATATTCCAAAGAAATAGGGGGCAGCATATCATCAAAGGAACTGCTAACTCAGTTAGCTCAGTTAGTCGTGCAGTTGGTAGTGCTCCTACTAGCTATTAGCTGAATCTACCTAGACTGGGAGACTGGAGCACCAGGGGGAGTGTTATTGTACTTTGGATTACTGGAGGAGGTTTTTTAGGCCTGGGGTGCTCACCAAGTTGGGAATGCTGTCTGTGAGCAGAGCTGGAATAGGCATCAAAACCGTAGCAGGGTGAGCAGGGCTAAGAGCCTCCATGCAAACACAAGCGGAGGCCAGTTTGATGACAGGGAGTACGGAGGTGAAACAGCAGCTCTGACCGGGACTTTGACTCTAGGGACGTTGAAGACAAAACGGGTTGAGGCAAGGACAGGAGTGGCATCAAGTGGGAGAGGAGTAAGTGGCAGCTCAGGCATCAGAGAGGCCAGGAGCCAGAAAATTTTCACATAGAACTCTTGAATTAAACGTCCCGTGTGTAATATTTAGAAGGATCTAGTGACAGAAATGCAATAAAATATACATAACTATGTTTTTAGTGCTGTACAAAGACCTTACATAATGAGAATGAACCATTTACATGGAAGTCGCCATGTTTCTACAGTAGGCTAGTCCAAAAAGGACAAACTGTTCTTCAGAGCAGAGAAGAAGAAAGAACAAGTAGTAGTAGTAGTAGTAGTAGTCGTCTTCTGGTTTGTTAGAAGTAAGACAATAAGAGAACTTGGGATAAATGGAAGCTAACCGTAGCTTCTCCTATGCACTTGCAAAGGGAGGGGTGAGTGATGAGTGTGTCGTTTGTTGCAGTTCACAATCCTCACCTCTAAATGGCACTAAAACTGAGCCTTTGAGGGTTTATTTCTACCAAATCAGAGTTTGCAGAAAGTCTAACCAAGACGGTTTTGGTGATTTTTATTTTGTTTTACTGTAATTTACCAAGGGAATTAAGCTAGTTTAGTAAAAGAGAGACCCTTGAATTAGAAGGTGTATGGTTCTATTTTTTTGTTTACTGATATTGTAACTTTATTTTGTTAATATATTAAACTAAAGAAGCTCAGAGAGCTTGTGTAATGTAACAAAGGTGTAGATAGTGGCTTCACTTTCAGATCATCGCTGTTTGAGGTACAACGTGGTACGACAAAACAGAACAGGTCAGGGCTAGCTGGTAAGCATGCTTAACTTCAGTAAATAACTCGTAAATAAAACGTGTCTTTGACATGACGTCAGAACTGGTACTACTTCATGTTCTGTTGAAAATATTTGTTCATTTTTTAAATGTTTTGAGGCTAAAATTCAGTTCATTCTTACACATTGCACATTTTAAAGGGATTCTCCACCCCAAAATCAATTTTTTGAGCATCAATAACACTCTGTTGGTTTGAAGGACAGTGTGGGTTGCTGCATGTTGCTTCAGAAATCGGTGAGATGATTACATTGACAATTCAGGAAGTCCAGTTTGGGTAACAGATTGACAAGTTTGAAGGTTTCTCACATGAGAAAACACAGCTCAGCGGTCTATTTCGATGATGAAAAATGATTTTATTGCTCTGAAAAGTTATCACTGCAGCAATCATTTTATCTTTTGTCGTGACAATTGCAAGGTAAATAGAACTACACAGTTCATATTACAAAGTGCATTTTTGCTTGATAAATCAGTTTTTAATGAGTCTAGTTGTCATGATAGCGCTACACTGCCTCAGGGTTCCTCCTCAAAGCCCCGAAGCTACAAAAGTAGCATCTTTAGACATGTTTTGGCATGTTTTAAACATATTCCTTCCTGACTTTGCCATGTTTACTTACAGCATGTTAGGTACCAAATTGCTGCTTCCATTTTCCCTTCATAATGCACACATATGTCTATTTCTGCACAAGTAGGTGTGTGTACTTCATCCTCCCCATTCATTTTTTCTCTACCCTTCATCCCTGTCTGCTCTGCGGCTCTGCCACTGGGTGTGTTTCCATGGTAACAGTGGCACACAGATGCCAGTGTGTTATGTTTTGGGGCTCTCTGTCTAACCCCATATTCTTCCACACACTTTCTTATATTGCAATAACAGCTGTAATATTTTTGGATTCATTTCATTATTGACCTTGTGTGACAAAAAATCTCAACTCAAGGTCATCTTGTGAGACGCAAAAAAAAGCAAAAAGCAACAAAAAGAGCTGGAGTTGATATGTTTTAACTCCACTGTATTTCTGCAAAGTCTCTGAGAGCCTTATTCTGTGCACAAGAAACCTGTTTATGCACTTCAACCAGCTGACGAGAATTCTCCTGAGTTACTGGTTATTTGTTGTGGTATGTCAACAGTTCTCTTGAAAGTCACTGGAAGCTGGATGGAAGGATTGTTAGAGAGAGACTCAGTGAGAGAGAGACATTAGCAGTAACAACAGAACCGGGTTTCCCACAGCTACCTGACCTCCTGCCAGCCAGTCTGCTCAAACTAAAGTGTCCTCAGAGACACCGTGACTGTGTGTGTGTGTAGAGGGTGGATGTGTGAATTAGTGAGAGCGACAGAGGGAGCTTTTTTGATTTTTCCCCTGACTTTGCTGTATGTGCTTTTGTATGTTTATTGGTCTATCTGTAAAAATCTGTGTTACTTGAGGAGTTGTGACCCATTGTTTTCTCATTCTGCTAATTTTCCTCCAAGCCAGTTCTCTGAAATGCTTTATCTGTGGGGGTCAGGAGTGTGCAAAGAAGCAGAGGAGCATGCATGATGCCTAGACTACATTACCCACAATTCTATATTTAGACCACTGCAGTGTGTGACTCAGCACAGCCAAACCTAACTGTGGTCTGACAGCACAGCTCTTACTGGTTATGCCAATACACTATATGTACGCCTGTTTCATTAGTATATATTTCAGAAAGACTAGGCCACTGAAGCAGCATCAATGACAAACGTAACCGGAAACCACATGATAAAATTAACTATCAAATGAAAAGAAGCCAGAACTCACATTTTTGCCACAGAGGTCTTTACAGAAGCTACCACAATATGTGATAGATTGAAAATAAACACGCATCAAAAATAACAAATGAGGGTTGCTGTAATCAATGACACACAGTAGTTCCTATCCACATGTTAATGTAAATTGAATGTGTGTGTGTTTTACTTTGTTAGACATGGAGAGATGTATTAGCCTGAGATTAATTTAATTGCATTATAATTATAGTAGGGTTCAATATCCCTTCAGAATCACATGTGTGTGTGTTTAATCCTCTTTCTGCTATCCTGACACAACCAGGTGCCCAGACCACCTCTTTTGTCCCTAAGCAATTCATACAATGCCTCCATGTGTGCTGCATGTTACATACCATGTGTAAAATGCATGGTTACCAATGTGAATGTTAACGTGTGAATGCTCTGAAGACTGTGCGAGAATTCGTGTTCATACGAGGCATGCATATGTGAAGCTTCTGTATGTTTCAGTCGGTGTGTAGGGAGATATGCATGTGTGGCGTGCGTGTTTAATGACATTAATGGTGGATGAGCAGTGAATTCCAAACGACTTTCCACGAAATGCATGATCATGTATGTTAGTCATGTTTTCAAGCCTCTGTATTTGCTCTGCATGCAAACCAACATGCAAGGAAGCCATGACAAGCAGCCACCCCGAGGGCTTCTTGTAATGTGTGCGTGTGAGAAAGAGTTTCTTTCCTAGTTGCTCTTCTCTTAGAGTGCGTGTTAAGAAATACCAGATTACTTGATTGCTGAATCTTGACCATGCCCACATCGCTGTCTAACAAACTTTTTTTTTTGGTGGAAGAGCCTGAACAAAGCTCTCATTTTGCAGAGTATCCCCCTTGCGGGTGTCCTTGAGCAAGACACTGATTCCCTACCAGCCTCAGAGTTTCTTGACCCCTGATGGCCCTGTGGACAGGTATTTCTTAATAAGATTTTGTTTGACAAGAACACACGATTTCAGGTCAAAATCTTAAATTTGATAGGTCAAAACTGCTGCACCTGAGATGGACATATCAGTGTAAAGAATGCTTGCAACATGTTTAAAATTCCAGCCACTGGGCCTAGCTATATTTCAATCAGGAGATATTTAATTGAAAAACGACGCTTAAAGAATAATGAAATTAACGTATAGTAGCATACGTAGAGACCAATAGGAAAGTTAAAGAAGCATGACAGGGGTCTTTGGTCTTGAATCCCATTGTGACATCATATTTTAATGGTGTTATGATGCTATGAGCTGTGGAGGTGGCTTAAGATCTGCATGTGTGTGATTTAGAGTGGGACTTCTGATGAGCTCAGTGGAAAGACCCCATGGGTGCTGGATGTGATGAGAAGTGGAACTGAATGGGGTGGAGGTCGGGATGCATTGATCTGACACTGAAATGACACCTGACAGCAGAAGAGAGAGGAACAGTTTTAAAGTTTGACGATGACAATATGATTGGCTCACAGAGGTTGTGGCAAGATCTAATTGGTTTAACTGAAATAGGGAACACGCTCAGTCAGCTGACTGAGTTGATATAAAATACAAATCTATATAGTTTTGTATTGCTTATTTGTTTCTTTTCTTTTCTTTTAATGTATTGTTATGCTGTTTATGGGAATATGAACATCATTCTCTCATGCTAATAGAGCCAAATATTTAATTGAAAATTGAGAGAGAGAGAGAGAGAGAGAGAGAGAGAGAGAGAGAGAGAGAATGTTACTGTCACACACGTTACTGTTTCATTTATTTATTTATTTTTTTTTGTATATATTTTTATTTTTTAACACACACACTTACTGTTTTATTTATTTATTTTATTTCTAATATATTCTTTAACACACACACAAAGTAACACACACACTTAGTGTTTCATTTATTTCTTTTATTTTTAGTATATTTTAATTTTTTTAACACACACACACATGCTTACTGTTTTATTTATTTATTTATTTATTTATATTTTTTTACATTTTATTTTTATTTTTAACACAAACACACGTACGATTTGATTACTTTATGCTTTCATTTCTTGTTTAATGAAATGTAGGTGGTTGATTTTTCTTATGTAGTATGTATGATGCTTTGGCAATATTGTTACACATTCATGCCAATAAAGCTAATTTGAATTTGAATGTAAATAAATAGAGTAGGAATGAAGACAGTGTTCCTGATTGAATTTACACTAAGCTTCATAATAAACTGTACATATACATGGGAGTTATATCAATCTTTTCATCCAACTCTCCTGTCCTGAGTTATTCCTTAAATGTGATTTTCTTGAAGATATGTGGCCCATAGAGGGGGCTCATTCAGATACAAATACAATGATAGCCCTTGTTTCAAGACCATTTTTGGAGATTTTCTATGGTAAAACAAGAACAGGCCAAATTATCTCACTCAATTGGCAAACGTTTTTGTTTTTTGTTATATTAAGTAAAAAAACAAGACTCTGGACTGGACTGCATGACTCATTTGACAGATATATCAACAGTGTATGGATAAGAACACTTGACGTGTCTCCAGTCTTAACCCCCTGTTCTTTGTGCATAAATGTTTGATCCTTAATAAACTGTTGCAAGTGCAAAACCAGGAAATTTTCCAGCGGCCACAATGTTGTTCAGCTGACTATCTCAACAGATACTGGAGAATACATACACTCACACACCAACAGACTGACAACAATATGTTACTGAGATAAGCTTTCCTTGAACATAATACACGGTGTCTTTCTGAGTATTTGCCTGAACAGTGAGAGCTCTTTGAGAACATGTGTCATGTAGCCTCGAGAGGTTAAGAAGTGCAGGCAGCTCAGAAAATCTGCCTCTCAACAGCCAGTTTTGAGAGAAGCATTACCACTTACACTGACATCAACAGCGGCTTTGTTTCAACCGGCGTGTTTACTGTTCAGAATTCGTATCAGATTGCGATCAGTGAAGAAGAATTTCAGGTCTGGGTGTAGAATTGACATTAGACTTCAAACTGAAATTCAAACTTCAACCATTTATTGATGAAAGGAAATATAGATGTCAGATCAATATCCGGTTGCTCAGGTACACAAATGTATTTTCCATTGATTCTCCTTTTCATTGATTCTACTTCACTGTTAGGTTGCTAGAGTGATGGGAACTTAAAACAGTAATGTACTCCATGATGAGGTTGTGATATTGCTCTTCTATGATGAAGGATAGAATTATTTTAAAACGCATTAGTAAGGTTATTTACCCAGGAGGTGGTAGGGATTCAGTTTCTTGCTCAAGAACACTCAGGTGGGCTGCTTGTGTACAACCCTGATCCTGACAACAGTCTTTTTTTTTAAATGAAAGTAATTAGTGCAGTTTGTAGCTAATGTGGACAATTTCACATCCTAGTGTATGAATGCTGTGGATTAACAGAGTCACACACACGGAGACCAGAAACTTACAACGTAGTAAAACGTTATCAGACAACTGATTTCATCTATATTTGTGGTCTTGGGACACATGTTGCCTTGTCATTTATTTATTCTCTGTTTTTACCCTCACAACATTTCCCATCTTCCACATCACATTTCCAATGTTCTTAATGCTTATGAGATGGCCATGTTTGTGTGTGTCCTGGGCAGCAACTGGTCCAAGGTTTGTGTGTGTGTGCGTGTGTTTTGAGTGGAACAAGGTCTGTGTTGTTAACTAGCTAAACCTGAGCTAAACACACTGAGCACTAGCTGTTTTAGCTAGCTACTTAGCTTAAGCTATATTTTGCCTCAAAAACTTGCCTCTAAATCAGGATTGCATGCTATCAAAGTCAGCTAGCTGGCTAACAGAATTATTTATTGATGTATTTAATAATTGTTTTGACTTGTCTGATACATTTTTACCACATTTTGTCAGTTTACAGCACGTCCATCAAAGACACAGACATGATTTCACTCTGGTAGACCAAATGGCCGGACTTCCTGGTAGCCTATGATTTGTGTGATTTGTACTCACGGTTAGATGCTTCAAAAGGTAAGATCAGGGCAGAATTGTTTATATAGCGGTCTTATCTAGCAGCTTGCCTTTTACAACACACATTTCTCTCCTAGACAGAGAGATAGATCCAGGGCAAAACCTTTTAAGTCCCTCTGAACATTTGCTTTTTTTCCTCCATTTTTTTCTTCCTATTTTCCCATTTTTCCACAGTTTATTGTGTAATGACAGTGGAAGCTGGCCTGGCCGGTTTCACTTTCTGTGCTGGTATTTTTAGCAGCAGAAACTATCCTTTGCCAACAACCCCCATTTTTGAGTAAATATGCCCTGTCTGGAAGCCTGTAGTTCAGCCCTGTGTTGGTCTCTGGGGAAAAAGTGTGTATCTCTATTTCAGTTTGTATATGCGTGTGTGTCTTTGTGTGTGTTAGACAGATTTAAAGCCTCTGTAATCAAAGCCAGAGAATGTGCATGCTTTCCCAGGCCCAGCTGACTCCACTCTAAATCATTACACCAGAACACTCGCTATTCTACAGTATCCTGCATCTTAATGGGTCCAAGCCGCTGGGCTTTTGTGTGTGTGTTTGGGAGTGAGGAAGTTGTCCGACAGTGGGCTTCCTCTATGATGTTAATGTTGTTCTCTAACTGGTAATCTTGGAACAGTGGGGTTTTCTTGCAGGTCTATCAGGGTTTGGTGATGAACTCTTATCTTGAATGACCCCAAAGTGATGAACAAATGAACAACATCAAATTGATCATTTTGTCAGCTCTTGAAACGTCGCCATAGAAAACTTTTTTCTGGCATTGAGGTGATGTTAAAAAACAGTGTATCTCACAGTAAGTGGATAGAAGTTAAGCTGTAGCCTGTGTGAGAATTGCTGTGCTGCAAGAGTATACCGAAAACTCCTATTATGCTGTTTTATGGTTCTACACTTTCAAGTCAGTGCTTTGAGCTGTCAGATTGTTTGGATGGTTATTCCCACATGACAGGAAAGCAGCACATCTCTCCCTTGGAGAGGAATTGGTGTGTATTAAAGAGAGACAGAGAGGAAGGGAGGGAGCAGGACTAAGATAGAAAATGAACACATAGAGCTGGCAGAGTTTAACATGCTTTTATCTGTAGAACAACAATGCACATGCACACATAGTCAGGCATCTCCAATTACCTTTGAGCTGAAACATCTGGCTCTTACCTTTGACCTCTTTATGTCCTACAGAGAGGCACATCATTCCTCCTGTCTGTGTGATCAAGGTGACTTTCATCTTAACATACAGTAGGTTTCCTCCTCACTGGGGTTATCATCCTGCTTATTTGTTAATCAATTAGTTATTTTCATGCTATTCTCATAAGAGCTAGTTATATGGATAAAATATCCTCACAGTATACGTATATTAGTTTTAGATTTTAAATTGCAAAATGAAAGCTTTTAATTATATTTGACATTTTCTGGATAATACATTGAGAAGAATTATCATGATCAGTAAACATCTTTCTGAATCAATGACAACAAAAATGTAACATTATAACACAATGTCACAAAGCACAGGCCTGGACAATAAAACAATAGCAATAATTGTTGCAGGAGAAAGGACTGAAAAAAGATTTTACTTAATTTTACTCACAAGATTTTAGCATAATTGTTTTCAATTCTATCTCAGTTTTGTGAAGTGATCCACGGTTTGCCATTAACTGTTGACTAAAAAGAAGAGTTTAAACCACAGTTAAGTATCAGGTTTCTTCAACTTTCACCCAGGAGCAAAAATCAGCCTTTAAACTTGAAAGAAATAACAATTTGATACTTATCGTGATAATTATCGATATCAAAACATATTAAACTTTTTATCCTGATAACATTTTTGGCCATATTGTCCAGCCATAACAAAGCAAATGTAACATTTATTGCATGACTATAGATTGCCCATTCCCCGTTTTGGACCTTAGAAGCCATTAGGCTTAATCAGTAGTGATAAGAGCTTGATTATAATGTGTCATTTATTTCTGGCAATCAAATGTTGTTCAGTTGGAAATGATGTACTATCACTGGTGCAACTTGTGAAGGGTCAATGTCAGCCGATGATGTGAGCAATGGCTGGAAGAGTTACTTTTACCACAACTAACATAACAAAACTTGTGCTGCCAGGACTCAAAACAAAATGTAAGTATTATAATTCTTATAAGTACCCAATTACAGATGACATAGAGAAGAAGCTTAGAAAATAGAATTACCATATATAATAAGCTATTTTCACTTGACAGTTTACTAGCTCATTCTAAGGTATAGTATAAGGCTTTTATCAAACCAATGAACAGAAAGTGTCTAAAAACCTTTGGTCAAGGCAGGTTCCTCACTTTCAGGTATGCCTTTATGCTGTGATATAGTGAAACACATCTTTTACATTACACAAACATTTTAAGTTTTGCTTCACTTAGTGGATGATTTGGTTTACTTTTGTGAACCACTGGATTTCCACTCAAAATAAGCAGCTCTGGTCTGTCGAGTGCTGTCTTTTCTGTCAATCCACGCATCAGACGACATTAACAAGAGAGAGGTGAATGTGCAACTCACATGGTCTGTCTCTTCCTCTCCATGACTGAAACCAATTTGATATGTGAAATCTGTAAGATGTCATAAATCTAGTGCGTTTTCTATCTATTTTGTGAAAGCAGCAGGTGATCCCAGTAGTCTGAACACAGAGCATGCTTAATGATTTCACCTCATGAATAACAATAGATTAGACAGATGAAGAGATTCTCGTTCTTTTTGTTGTGGCCACACCACTTCATAATAATTTCTTAATGCCGTGCGCTGTTCAAGGCAACTGGGGACGGAGCTGACTGGCCGTGGAAATCAGCCAGACTGGACCAGAACATCGATTGTTCAGGTTTATCACAGCGGACACTCATCTAGGTCACATTCTCCAGCGTGATGGGTTGCTGAGGACAGTGACTGATAAGCAGCAGTAGCATTAAAGAGCTGATGCTAGATAGGCAAACAAATGATACAATTTTACATGACCCTCTGGGGAAAATAGACAGGACAAACCGTAACACCCATTTTGTTGAAATGTTTGAATGAAATATGTGAATTAAAAAGACTATAAAATGCTGTAGCAGGAAAACAGCTCATTTCTTTTCTTACCTTTTTTTTTGCCTTGATAGTGTGTGTCAGCTCAGCTGTCACTGGCAACATCCCACCATGCTGACCATGACAATAGCAGCTGGGGTGGAGAGATGTGTTTTGACAGGAAATGACCTCACCATGACCTGACGTTACGGGTCCAGGGAGGAGGTCAAAGGTCAAAGCTGGCATGTTGTGGTTTTTTTATACAGTCTATGGTTGTGGTGTGTGTGTATGTGTGTGCGTGTTTGTGTCATTGCATATCAATTTCTGTTGCCGGGAAGGATATCTGACTGACAGGACAACTTGTAGTTCCAGTCCTGTTGAAACTTAGCTGGATTTTGGTTCACAAAATGTCCAGTCTGGTAAAACCAGGGCACTTTAACAATCCATCCACTATTTTTAAAATAGTTTTTAAAATGACAAATGGGTAAAAACAGTTTAAAAATATGGTAGGAACATTGTTTTCTATACTTTGCATATGTGGTGATCACATGACACAGTCCATGATCAATGGACTGTGTACAATTCATTAACCTTGTGAGATTTGTAGACGTATTCCTACTATTCACTGATAGAGCTCAACAAAGTTAACTTGCATCTTTTAGATCCTCTATTTAAAACACAAATTACATTTCAGAGGTATATTATTATGGTATAGTACATTTTAGAGCAGCTAAAAACACTACTGTGGCAGTATGCCTTCCCATGTGATCGCACGACTAGTTTGTTTAAGGCATACTCTTAATACTCCTGCCTGTGATCTGAGCAAAAGACAAACAGGTAAACAGACTCTCCATGAGTTCATTTAAAATTGATGTACATTCTGTAAAAACACACGACAATAGTTGCAGTCTTGCAAAGCTATGATATGTTTCAACAGGGTTCAGGTCAGCTGTATTATCTGGCTGCTATCATATATATAAATTACAAAGCTATAACCACAACACTTTCAGTCAGTGAGCACTTCTCCTTTGCCGAGATAATCCATCCACATCAGAGGTGTGGCATATCAAGATGCTGATCAGACAGCATGGGTATTACACAGGTGTGCCTTAGGCTGGCCACAATACAAGGCCACTCGAAAATGTACAGTTTCGCTGTATTGGGGGATCCGGAAACCAGTCAGTATCTGGTGTGACCACCATTTGCATCATGCAACACATCTCCTTCACATAGAGTTGATCAGGTTGTTGATTGTGGCCTGTTCAATGTTGGTCCATTCCTCTTCAATGGCTGTGCGAATTTGCAGTCAGGTCAACACCCTGATGAGGACGACAAGCATGCAGATGGGCTTCCCTGAGATGGTTCCTGACAGTTTGGTTATGCAAAGCGATTATTGCAGCAGCTGTCCGGGTGGCTGGTCTCAGACAATCTTGGAGGTGAAGATGCTGGATGTGGAGGTCCTGGGCTGGTGTGGTTATACGTTGTCGGCGGTTGTGAGGCCGGTTGGATGTACTGCCAAATTCTCTGAAATGCCTTTGGAGACGGCTTATGGTAGTGAAATGAAGATTCAATTGACGGGCAACAGCTCTGGTGGACATTTCTGCGGTCAGCATGCCAACTGCACGCTTCCTCAAAAGTTGCAACATCTGTGGCATTGTGCTGTGTGATGGAACTGCACATTTTTGAGTGGCCTTTTATTGTGGCCAGCCTAAGGCACACATTTGCAATACCCAAGTTGTCTGACAGGCATCTTGATATGCCACACCTGTGAGGTGGATGGATTATCTCGGCAAAGGAGAAGTGCTCACTAACAGATTTTGACAGATTTGTGAACAATATTTGAGAGAAATAGGTTTTTTGTGTACATAGAGAAAGTCTTAGATCTTTGAGTTCAGCTTATAATGAAGTGCTCATAAAAAAGTGTTGTGTTTATAATTTTGTTTAGTGTGTATATATATATATATGTTGTTATTAACTCACTTCCAAATATCACAATACAGTAAATTATTAATTAGTAAACCCAATGAGCATTTACACTGTTACCACTAGTTTTCTCCTTAATCAAAACCCTTCTGATCCACTGCCTCCTGTGGCTTATTGTAAGTATAATGTTTCATGCTGTAATGCATTCCTTTAGCATGCGGTATATGAGGTTTTCTGTACAGGATTTAGCCTGGAATACACTTCAGTGTGTGTAAATGCTGTTGTATCAGAGGCGGATGGCTTGTTTTGGTCTGGGTGACTGGTTGCCTGGTTGTGTGGGAAGCCAAAGCTCTAACTTGGTTTCATAGTGAGAGGAGAATCTAGGCCTCATGAATTATTCTGCTTTATCTGGCGCTGCTACAACCGCAGTTTCTCTGGCTCTGCCTCTTTAATCTGTCTCCTCATCACCTCCTTCTTTGCAACTCTTTGTCTTTCCCCTTTCTGTCTTTCTTTTGGTCTAACTCTCTGCCATCTTCTTGTTGTTGTCGTGTCACCACAGAGATGTTGATGTCAGGGGAATAGATGGGCGGGTGCTGCAGACGTCTGTAACCTTGGCAACCGCAGCCTCACCTGCTCTGGCATTAACCCTCCCTCCTTGTTATACCACCCCAGACACAAAAGCAACGTCACCCATGACTCCATGTTCCTTATCCTTTTATCACCTACTACATCATTAGTCTGATATTGTTTTCCTCCATTATTTGACGGTTATGGCATTGGTCAGTGAGTGTGTGTGTGTGTGTGTGTGTGTGTGTTTATTGGATAATATCTATCCACTTAACACACACACACACACACAGATCTTCACATCTTCCCATTTCTGATATCTGGGCCAGTGCCCCTAGATTGGTCATACGGCTTGTGAGACATTGTGACTGCTCCTTCAAGTTTCAATAATTTTGCTGTCTGTCTATTTATGAATTCACATATTTTTAACAGCATAAACCCTGATTTTACCCTCACATTTCACCTCACCTTAATAGGGGCAGCGTCAAATTCATTATGTCCTCAAGGGGGATGACGTTCTAGCCAAGGGCGCATAGGGACCCAGTGGGGATCAGCAATATCAATAATTATCAGCAATATTCATATCAGCCTAAAAAATCCAGTGCACAGGTTGGTGGTGACAGGTCCGCAGATGTCAGACGTATGTTCAAGAAAAAGGAAATTTATAAGAGCAATGTTGCTGTTTGTATTCTGGTAGCATAAGGTTGTACGAAACAGAGTATGACACACTGCTGGAATAATGACTGCTTCAACTCCAAACACAACTCACCACTCACTTTTTTCTATTGGGCAACTCTGTATATGTGAACAAAGGTGAACACAGACCTGAGAGTTTGCTGGAGCCAGGTAGAAGATTGTGACGAAACAGGGAAGGCATTATTGAATTTGTCAGTTGCATGGGCTTTAACTGAAGTAAATGGGAGACAGAGTGAATTTTCACAGACTTAGCTAGTGTGACTCTAACTTTAGGTGCAGCAGCATGACAAAGCAGATGTCCAAACTGTGAGCTATCACCTTAACTAACCTAGAAAACATGACTGTATTTGACCTTTTGACTATTGACTTTCTTCCCATCACCTGATGTGACATAAAAAAAGAGGACTAACCATACACAGCAACTACAAAAACACACACACATATGCTGGATGACTTTAGCTAAAGTCAAATGGGCATCTAGTCATCACTGCCATTGGTTTTTCCAGTTGCATGTGTGCTTGCATTGCGCAGCAAATGGAGATACAGAGGCTGACAATGTCCTCTGCAAGATTATAGATAATAGTTGCCATGGAGATGCACCGGTGGGAAGGCCAGTGATGCCCCAGGCAAAGAAAGAGAGAGAGAGAAAACTTGTTATCATTAGAGAGCAGACTGTGTAATGAGGCCCATTGATATTCTCTGGGAAAGCGAAAGTATACGGCACATATGTGTGTATGATTATGTGTGTATGGTTACAGTTACAGTTACAAAGTACCCGTAATGACTCCAGGACATGTTGGTGGGGTCTGGGGAGTCATGCTTCTGGACTGAAGGGACAGAGTATTAAATCATGGAAAAATCTCTCCAAAAACATTTTAACTTTAAAATTTAGAAAAATGTAATTAGAAATGTAATTAGAAAAGTTGAATGGCTGCGGGACTGTCGTTGCACATGTACTGTAATAATTTTGATAATTTTGTTATGTAACTATGTAATTATTTCTAAAATGGTGTTTGTGTGTGTGTGTGTGTGTGTGGTTTATCTTTTCCTGTCCCCACCCCCTCTGCTCTAAGCCCTTCTCTACTTTTCACAGTGAGATTACTGTGAGTGTACTGTGAGTGAGTGACAGCATACTGTTTGTGTGTTTGGTATTTTCTCTCTCTCTCTCTCTCATTACTTACTACAAAGCAAAAAAATCATATATAAACTATATATATACATATATTTTTATATATATATATATACACAAATGAACCAACCAGAATGGTTAACCCAAGAACGGACAATCCTGATCATGAAGGATCCCCAGAAGGGAACAATCCCATCCAACCACCGGCCAATAACCTGCCTCTGCACAACATGGAAGCTCCTGTCAGGCATCATAGCGGCTAAGATGAGTAGGCACATGGCTCAATACATGGACAGGGCCCAGAAGGGAATGGTCAGTAATACCAGAGGAGCCAAGCACCAGCTACTGGTGGATAGAGCAGTCACTCGAGACTGCAAGACCGGGGAGACCAATCTGTGCACTGCCTGGATTGACTACAAGAAAGCCTACGACTCATTGCCACATACATGGATACTGGAATGCTTG
>JAPMOB010251660.1:0-11146 GCA_029875015.1 Lepomis gibbosus
CACAGCATGAGCAGACCTGGTACTACTAGTACTATAAATACCTCATATCCTTTACCAAGTCTGGACAGTAGATGGAGTCAGACAAACTGCTGTCGTTGCTTTCTGTTGCCTCAGTTAACCTCTTCTGTATCAGTTTCACCTCACTGACACAAGAAAAGAAAACATTTGTTTTTGATTATTGAATGATTTTCTTAATTCATCTTCTGATTCAGGAAATTTTGGTCTTTGCTACGTGGATGATACCCATCTGTATGTATTTTTAAAGCCAGGTACCACTGTGACCTTTATTATATTCAGCCTCATAGAAATGAATAACAGGTGTTCAAACATTTCCTGCAGGTGACTCTCATTCAAAAATAATTATATTGCAATTACCTTTCTAGCCCTTCAGCACTAACATCGTACTCTCTGGCCGACTTATCTAACAATGTTATTGTTTTTTAAGACCCCATAATTTAGGTGGAGCCTACTTTGAGTCAGAGTCTTTTTCTGGTGCTCAGGTGAAATGAGTGCTACAGCTCTGGTTCCTTTCATCTGCAGATCCAGAAAATGTCATCCAATTGCAGTGCACTTAATGTCCGCATTTAAAGCAGCCAAAGTCTACATCTTCTACAAAACATTGCTGCTAAGCTTTTAAAACTTAAGTGACTACATCACACCAATCCTTGATGTAGGATCGATTTGAAGATTTTACCGCTCGTTTTGTGATTGTTACTACTGGTGCAAGCAGGTTTGCAGGAATACAGGGGTAGGACCAAGGCCAGATTACTACCCCCAGGGGCCTCTGGGCAGTGAAGACAGACTACACCAACCCACAAAGATGTTAAGGCTCAACCTTAATCAGGCTATTTTAACTTCCAGCCAAGCTGGCATGTCAAATCACACACACATTGGTAAAAAGCTGGTAACTAACAGTCCAGCTGAGCAGGCAGCAAGAATGCCTGTCCAGTTCAATAAACCAAGCACTGCCATCTCACTCACAATTAACAATACAGTCATAAAATTAATTAAATCATCCCAAGATCCCAAATAGTGTTCACTGAAAATCACCAAAGCAGAAAGCACACCAGTAATTCTGAAACATAACTGACTGAAGATACACCGTCATAACACTGCTGAGTGCAGTTTGCAAAAGATCAGTCAGTAAGTGAGCTGGGCAACTTCACGGACTGCAAGAGCTAATACAGCACGGCCAAACTAACACTCACACAGGTTTATGGCATCACACCATCACCACCCTCCCGTGAAATCGATTAGTTAGCCGCCAGATTCTGAAAGGCTGAAATCCCTTTTAGAAACATTTCCTCCCGTGTGCTCTCTGTAACCGATCCCCATGGTGCAGGCTCATAGAGATGATGGTACCTGCCACCACTGATGAGCTTGAGGAGGAGGCACCTCATTGTGTTTGCTGACCGGCGTCATCTTTGTGTTTTTCCGTTTCTTTCCTAAAGTTAGCTAACGTTACACTTAACTTACTGAGGCTGAGCAGAGATGGTAGAGTAATTAGACGGTGCTTCCAAGCTAACGTTGGCTAGCTCGACCTCCTCATCCTCATTTCTGGATTTTTTTGAAAAAGCTACTTATTAGCGGGACATTTTTTAGTGCAGCTGCTTCTTTCTCTTGGCAGCTTCGCTGGGCTTTCGGTTGTAACGATTTCCACAAAACTAACGTTGCACTCGCAGACACACGCTATCTGACCATGGATTTACAAATTGATTGCACAGTTTTAATCTCATCTTGTTCTTACAAAAACTGTTTGTGACTCAATATGGTGTAAACTACTACCTGCTCTGTGCCCACCCATCTTTATCAGTAGCCAATCTACACAGTGCATTGTGGCCTGCTCCCAATCATTAACTGGTCTGTCATCAAACTGACATATAACAGACAATCATAATGAGAGTTCATTTTTTGTAAACAACCTCCATCACAGAGGGCCCCTCTCTGCCCAAGGGACCCTGGGCATGTGGCCAGGTTCCCCATATGTTAGATCTGGGTTAGGGTAGGAATCCAAATGCAGATACTGCAGGTTAATTATTTAATCATACAAAACAGAGGTACAAAGGATTATGGGAAGGTGATGCAAGGGTTAAGACCAGAGAGCAGTCCAACACAAACAAAGAAATCCACTAAGGAGCAGACAAGAATCCAGAGTCCAACAAAGAGGGGAAGCTCAAATCCAGGTAATTTAGGCAGAAACAGAAACTACGACGTGAACTCACAGCAACATGACAATCTGGCAAGGAACCAAGGAAGTGAACTAATATAAAAGGTGAACAGCTGATGACTGAAGTGGAAACAGGAGTGTGGATGGGTGGAGCAGTCAGGTGACGTGGGAGTGAAAGACTGAGGGCATCTGGTGGACAGATTGAGGATGGCAGGTCTGAAGAGTTGAGAGAATCTGATCTGCTAACTCCCTATGAGCCTTATCACTGCTTCAGATCCTCCAGCAGGGCCCTACTAATGCAACAAAATCTTAGCTAGTCATTTAAGATCATGGCTTTTCTAAGCTGATGGTATTTCTTGTAGCTGTTTAAATTGTTTTATCTTTTATGTTTTGGATATATTTACTTATTTGTTTTTTACTGCAAAGCACCTTGTAACTGTGTTTTTAAAAGATGCAATACATTTTACTTTAATACAAAGTGATTTTAATGAAATGTTAAGGACTGTGAGAGGAATTTTGACTGACCCAAACTCAAATCCAAGCTTCAACAATGTGTCAAGTATTGAATTATTTCCGATTCATGACGTCAGCATGGCGTATATTGTTATGGATATAACAAGTCAGACCAGTTGGCCGGCCTCAGAGAAATTCACTAAGTTAGAACAGCTGATTTATTTTGTTTAGTTCATCAAACAGTGTCGACAGAGGAAGTTTAACAGAAGGATGACTGGGATCAGGTGTGTCGTGTTTCTGGTGGTCCTGACCTTTCTGCTGAGTCTCGCAAGAGGAGGTGAGTGAGGCGTTCACAGCCCGTCTGATCTTATTACAGTCTAAACATAAATCACAAATGTTTTAAAACTTGGTGCATATAGAATGGAAATTTTATGGACACAAGATTGAACCTGACATATTTTATATCTTTGGAAACTTGAGGATTTCCACTTTAAAATAAAGATCTGCTGGCTTGAACAATGTTTTGCTGCACAGCATGAGTTTGTTTAAACTGACCCATCAGGTCAATGAGGTTTGAATTAGTTTTCTATACGATAGTAAAAATAAATCTGTTAATCTGTTAGGAAAAAATTTGCAGCATCATCTTGTCAACAAATTTAAATGGAATCCTGCAGAACCTGTCTTGATACATTCCCACACACACACTGAAGCCTGAACATGTTTTGAATAGTTTCGTTTTCTAGCTAGAGAAACCAGCAGGTAGCAAAATCTGTAGTTCACCCTCTACATTTCTACATTTAAATCCTTTTTCAGTCTATTTTCTGTTTTTATGTCTTTCCAAAAGTAATAAATAAAAAATGTTATTATTTAGTTATTTTATTATTTAGTCATGCAAGAAAGGAATGTGCATGTAAGTACAAGTAAATGTGTCCACTGAATGAATCTGTGTGTTTTTGAGCAGGCTTTCAAAACATGCACGTATGACTTTATGTGTACATTGTGTTCATCATTACTGGCAGCAGTGAGCAGAATCTTTATTATTATGGTTATTATTATGAATCCAAGAGTTTCAATTATATAAAAATATGTAAACAAAAATCTATATTTAAAACAATAGAGTTGTTATACCTCCATCTTCACACTTTTCTCTCAACCACAACAACCTCCATAATTAAAATCACAAGGCTGGATCCTAAAATCACTGCTGAAACAGACTGACAGGCCCTTCACTGCATTTTAACTCCTTACAGACACATTTCATCACATGCAGTCCTGCTTCTTCTAAATCTGTAACTCTAAAAAGGCCTAAAAGCTGCAAAGATCAGTCAGGCCAGATCTGTGTCTTCTTCTAAATCAGAGGCCTCCAGCCTGGAAGAAGAGATTCCTCATTCTGACAGTCTGCAGGATGATCAGTTTGGAAAGAGGATGAAAAGTCATATTTACGCTGCATAAATTGTGGTTTATTTTTTACTTTACCCATGCATGTTTTGACTTGTAAAACGCTTTTATTGAGAATTCTTCGTTGTGTTACTTTTATGTTGTTTGTTGTCATTTATGTTCCTGTAATTGTAATTTTCATTGTTTGCTGTACAGAACCATGTTACATTGTTTGGTTAAGTGCTCAATAAATATATTGGTTTGTCATTTATTGTTATAAGACTAACAGAACAAATTTTAATTCTTGATGCAAGTAGCTTAATAAAAGACACATTTCATTAATGTTAGTGAATATAATGAAATGTGGTTAAACACATCACTAGGATACAGCTGTCATTTTGAACCACATGTCTCTTTACCTGATGTGTTGCAGAAGCTGAGGTCTCCTGTGTTTTAATGCAAAGCTGCATCTTACCGTGCAGCTTCCAGGCCGGCAGGGATGTGGTCATTCACTGGATGATAGGAAACACTCCTGTCCACACCTACTACCGCAACCAAGACCAACTTGAATACCAGAGCCAGAACTTCAAAGGCAGGACATCACTGTTCAAGGATCAGCTCTCCAGAGGAAACGCCTCGCTCCAGCTGACAGAGGTGCAGGTTCAGGACCAGGCCAGATACAAGTGCTACACCAGCACCGACACTGGAAACAAGGAGTCATTTATCAGCCTAAAAGTGGCAGAAGAAACACGAAGAAAGAAAGAACCAAGCAAAGAGAAAACAAAATTAACTGGTGCGTATTTTCCAATTTCTTAGGTTATTAAAACAACAGTAATAACTCCTCCTTCAGGAAGGTCAGAATGTTTTTGTTAAAAATGTTTTAGAGACGTGTTGATTCAGCTGGATGATCAGTTTGAAAGATATTTCTGATATTTAGCCTCTCCTCACTGAGACATACTAAAAATGTTAAACAGAAACAATTTCTTTATGTTTTGCTGGCAGTGTGTTGTGCTGTCACCGCCACACATAAACATAAGTTTTGTCCCAATGCCATATGAATAACTTACAGACATTATACAGCTACATATTCCACACTACAAACATACACTACTGTATGTACTAACTGGTGTCACACAACAAACTGATGAGCTACTCTGAGCTGCAAAGCATGAAGCCATGAAACAAGAAGTTTTGTGTGTGAAACAGCTCCAGAAAGATAATTTAATCATTATTCTGCCTTCATCATGCAGATGCACCTCCAGTAAACCCAACATCAGCCCTCACTTCTCCTACCAAAGAAGAAACAGGTGAGCAGTGTTTTGTAAATAGTTCATTAGTTTTAAACAGAACAATCCATGAAGCTGATGATGGAGGTATTCAAGGTAAAAGAAACCCTCCTCTTCCTCTTTCAGAGCAGAGATCATTCAAAATAAATAACTCATTATTATCATGAAATAACCTGAGTGAGGAGTTGCTGCTTTTCTATATTTATATGATTGTAAAGATTTTGAGATGAAACCAAAACATAACTTTAACTTTGCTGTTATTTTAATAAACAGCATTAAACGGATTGTAAAAAGTCACTAACATTGTGATGCTTCAGTAGTTCTAATTACACTTATTGAAGTTCAATTAACAAACTCTTTTTCTGTTGTAGACCCTTCAAAAATGCATGAAAAGATATTATATAGTGGATTTGGAGTGTTTGTGGTTTTAGCAGTTATTGTAGTGGTGGCAGCATGCTGTATATACCAGAAATGCAGAGGGACCACAGATCAGCCAGGAAGTGGCCAAGCTGAGTAAGTATTTTCTCTGTCTTGAAGACAATAGCACTGCTGAAACGAACTCTCTGACTATGTTAAAGCCCTGTGGTCATTTAATTACTATTATGACATTAAATTTCCCAAAAACATGTTGTAGGACATTAGACATTAATCACTAACCTTTATGCGTGACTATTTTGCTGATGATTTGTGATGCAAGGTGTGTTTATTATTTACATTGTGTCCTGTCCATTGTTTTCACTGTTTATTGTTTTTGTTGTCTTAATTGGTGAGATGAAGACAAATCTTCTGCTCTGGTGCAACAATAAAGCTCTACTCTATAATAATCAATTAACCCTTCCTCATCAGTAAAAATCTATATTCAGTTTTTCTTCTAGCTCAACTGAAAGGACGACCTAAATAACTTGACACCGTTGTGATGAGGATTCATACTAAAGACATAAATGGGAAATTATTTTGAGCTTGATGTGTTTCAGCACTGAATTTAACTTAATTTTGTTTGCAGATTGCAAGAGTTGAATAAATGAAAGATGTAAATAAAAATGGAGAACAAATACAGCCGGAGCCACTAAAGAAGGAGTCAGATGAGGAGACAAACCTCTCCACTGAGGACTGAAGGATAAAATGATACTTGATGCACTTATTTGCTGCTGTGAACATAAACTCTAACAGGGAGCGTTCATGCTGAAACAAGACCTTCTGTTCTGCGTTTTGGAGCCGTTCAGCAAACATCTTATCCAAACTGATTAATGAAGGACGAGGACACTTTGCTCTGTGACTGTGACGCTCTGCACTACACTGCTTCTACACACCAATATGCTTTGCAGGGATGTTTTATGAAGATTTGGCTGATGAAGTACAGCATGCTGTACTAAATGTTAAAGAAGAAGTAATATTAAAAATAGACTCATAGACTCAGCTGGCTCTGGTTTGCCTAGAAAAAAAGCCAGATAAGTAGGTGAAAAACTAATCATGTGGGTCGAGTGGTTCACTACGGTGCTAAAAATAGAAATGAAGAAATGAAATACTTAATTTGGGGCTAAATAGAAGTTCAAAAAGGCTGAAATTAAATTTTTGGTAAATTAGTTCACTAAAATATATGAACATATAAATAATATACAGTACTTGCTGTATGAGGTAAAAAATATCAATGAGTGTAGACTTCTTTGGTTGTTTCAGAAATATCTGAATAAAAGTACTAAACAAACACAGATTCTCATTTTTTTGTTGCAGACTTAAGAAATTTCTAAAAGGTTTAAAACATTTGGGACAACTTTTATTTTCATAAGCCCTGCAGCCACAATCTGAAGGAAGAGAAGTTGTATTTTGTTTATTTGTACCTACTGTGCGAGTAGTTTTTTGTTTTTTTTTCAATTTTATTAACATTTTGTTGTGAAGTTTTATTTATTTTACAAATAAAAAAATCTGTTTTGAATTATTTGTTTTTGGCCTGTTTGAATAATTTAATGTTAAAGATCATGTTGTTGGATGCAAAGCTACGGAAGAGGTTTAGGGCCACATGTGAAAAGTCAGATAAACCAAATACAATAAAAAATAAAAATACAATTTTCATGTGTGGCCCTAATCCTCTTCCGTACAAACCTCATATCTACACATGGGTTTTAGATGATAGCAGTGCCTTACTGGTTTTATCCACAAGAGTTTAAAATGGTTTCATTTGCTTAAGAGAATGAACAATTTTCTCAAATCACACTTTATCTGTCAGGTGGGGTAAAAACTGGAGTTATGAGGTCTTCACACAATTCTTGTGGCCAGCCTAAGGTACAACTATACAAAATCTATATTGTTTTTGTTGATAGTGTGTATATTTGTGTTGTCTACACTGAAGTCTGTGTCTGATTTGTTTGGTATTTTTATTATTGTGATTTTGTATTTTTGTATGAGTAAGCACATCGTGAACAATGTACAATCCTGAGTGAAATTCCTGATATGTGTACATACCTGGCAAAAAAGCTGATTCTGATTTTGATTCTGAGACCCATGCTGTCTGATCAGCATCTTGATATGCCACACCTGTGAGGTGGATGGACTTTCTCGGCAAAGGAGAAGTGCTCACTAACACAGATTTTGACAGATTTGTGAAAAATATTTGAGAGAAATAGGCCTTTTGTGTACCTGGAGAAAGTCTTAGATCTTTGAGTTCAGCTCTTGATGAATGGGGCAAAAACAAAAAAATTAAAAAATGACACTAAACCTGCAGCATTACAGCCATTTAAATGATTTTTGATTATATGCTTTATATAATCGCCTTCCTCAGCGGAGCTTTACTGGAATTAATTAAAAAAGAAACAGAAATTCAACAAAAATTATAAGAAATAAAAAAAGACCTATGGAAGTCATGGTGGGTGCCAATAGCAGTGGTTGAAGATGTATTTAGATAATTTACTTAAGTAATAGTATGTACAGTATGTAAGTGCATCAGTAAAATGTACTTGTGTATGTTGCATTTCAATACTGCGAAGGCTGGGCTCATTTTAACTCCTTTATATTCTGTCAGGTAGTTTAATCTGCAGCAATGCATCATGGTCTACAAGATCATCACATGTTATCCGTTGCGTCGTTGTCCTGTTAGAAACTATCTCTAAACAGTCAGAAAAACAGCCTGTTGTCAGCTTTATGACGATGAATTTTCCAGCTGATCCAAGGGGGGAATTCATTGGTTTATTAAGAAGGAGGAAGATTTTTTCAACACACTTCATCCTTCAGTTTATTAGAAACATTCACAATCACCAAATCTGGAGATACATGGTTTTCACTGGAAAACCATGTATCTGGATAGCACAATTAGTCCACTCAGCCTCCATGTCCCAGTTTAACCAGTGGGACAGGGAATAACAATCCATAACAGCAGAAAGGCCTCACACACCTCAGGAGTTTAGTATTGTTTTCACAGCAGACTGTAATTTGTAAACAGAATATTTAGGTTATATATTTAGGTTAATATAAGGAGTTCAGAATATATATTGGTGATTATCTACATTAGTTATCAATCTATTTGTGTAACTTGGTTGGTAGACTGACTTCTGTTTCAGGATTGTAATCGTTAATCTCGCAGGTTTTATTACAGACGTGGACTCACAGCATGAGCAGACCTGGTACTACTAGTACTATAAATACCTCATATCCTTTACCAAGTCTGGACAGTAGATGGAGTCACAGGCAAACTGCTGTCGTTGCTTTCTGTTGCCTCAGTTAACCTCTTCTGCATCAGTTTCACCTCACTGAAACTAGAAAGGAAAGCATTTGTTTATGATTATTGAATGATTTTCTTAATTTATCTTCTGATCCAGAAAATATTGGATACCCATCTGTATGTATTTTTAAAGCCAGGTACCACTGTTACCTTTATTATATTCAGTAGAAATGGATAATAGGTGTCCAAAGATTTCCTGCAGATGACTCTCAATCAAAAATAATTATATTGTAATTACCTTTCTAGCCCTTCAGCACTAGCATCATACTCTCCGGTCAACCTATCTAATAAGGGCCCATAAGGGCTCAGGTGAATTGAGTGCTACAGTTCTCGTTCCTTTCATCTGCAGATCTAGAAAATGTCATCCAATTGCAGTGCACTTAATGTCCGCATTTAAAGCAGCCAAAGACTACAAAAAACACAAAACATTGCTGCCAAACTTTTAAAACAAGTGAGTACATCACACCAATACTTGATGCCCGTCACTGTGCGTTATCAGATTGGTGCAAGCAGGTTAGCAAGAATACAAGGGTAGGACCCAAATGCAGATCTACGGCAGTTTAATCATTTAATCATACAAAATGGATGTACAAAGGCTTATGGGAAGGTGAGGCAGGCAAGTGTCAAGACCAGAGAGGAGTGCAACACAAACAAAGAAGTCCACTAAGGAGCAGACAAATGTCCAACAAAGAGGGGAAGCTCAAATCCAGGTAATTTAGGCAGAAACAGAAGCTAACAGGTGTGTAAATGGGTGGAGCAGTCAGGTGAGGTGGAAAGGAGGGAAAGTCTGAGGGTATGTGGTGGACAGATTGAGGATGGCAGGTCTCAAGAGTTGAGAGAATAATGCAGAGGGCTGACGATGAGAGTGAGAAGCTAACTGAACACCTCCAGCTTCTATCTGATCTGCTAACTCCCTATGAGCCTGATCGCTGCTTCAGATCCTCCAGCAGGGCCCTACTAATGCAACAACATCTTAGCTAGTCATTTAAGATCATGGCTTTTCTAAGATGATGGTATTTGTTGTAGTTGTTTAAATTGTTTTATCTTTTATGTTTTGGATATATTTAGGTGCAAAGCACCTTGTAACTGTGTTTTTGAAAGGTGCTATACACATATACATTTTAAAAATGAAAGAATAGATTGTTAAAGATGTTGACTGACCTACACTCACATATTTGAAACATTTCCTGTCTGATTCATGACGTCAGCACTTGAGTACTCTTGTAGTTTCCAGATATAACAAGTCAGACCAGTTGGCCTGCCTAGAGAAATTCACTAAGTTACCTCTGCTGATTTGTTTTGTTTAGTTCATCAAAGAGTGTCGATAGAGGAAGTTTAACAGAAGGATGACCGGGATCAGGTGTGTCGTGTTTGTGGTGGTCCTGACCTTTCTGCTGAGTCTCGCAAGAGGAGGTGAGTGAGGCGTTCACAGCCCGTCTGATCTTATTCTAAACATAAATCACAGATGTGTTTAAACTGTCTTTCACTAAAGAAAGGGAGCACATCAGGAAAAACAATAAACATACATCAATTGTTAGTTAAACTCAAAGGTCTGTTGATCCAAAAGTCACAGAAAGAAGAAAGAGGTGTCCAGCTGTTCAGATATTTTTGGTGCCAGTGTATTTTCCTCTGAAACGATGGGCGATAAACAGGATTTTATTTGTGCTGCTTGCAAGTTCCACATGAAAACTCTTCAGGTCTGTCTCAAAATTTTGGCAAGTAATATAGCTACTGTATGCAGATGATGTCATACTAAACCTCTTTTTATGGTATCATCAGTCAATCAAATGGAAATTTTATGGACACATATACCCAAAATTTAACCTGACATAGTTCATATCTTTGGAAACTTGAGGATCTCCACTAGACTTTAAAATAAAGATCTGCTGGCTTGAACAATGTTTTGCTGCCTGCCTGAGTTTTTTTAAACTGACCCATCAGGTCAATGAAGTTCAAATTAGTTTTCTATACTATAGTAAAAATAAATCTGTTGTAAAGGAGGAAAAAACTCGCAGCATCATCTTGTCAACAAATTTAACTGGAATCCTGCTGAACCTGTCTTGATACATTGCCACCAAAACACACTGAAGCCTGAGCTGAATACTTTCATTTTCCAGTTGAGTCAAAGAGAAACCAGCAGGTAGCAGAATC
>JAPMOB010251662.1:0-37130 GCA_029875015.1 Lepomis gibbosus
TTTTAACAAGATAACACCTGGTATTGATAGAACACACATGTGAGTTGTTGATGACAACAACAAATGATTTCTGTCTGTAATGTTATATTTTAAAATGACGTGTATCTGAAAAGTGTTTCATTCGTCCCGGCTCTCCCCTACTGTTCATGGTTTGTTTTTAAACTTTCTCTCCATCAACATCTCCATAAAATTAAATTATATAATATAAACTTTTATCTTCAAAATAAATTTAGTGATGATGTGTGTGACTGTCTCTCATGCTATATGTTCTTTTTTTATGTCTGGCTGTTTGTTTTACTTTCCATCAGCTGCACTCAGGTATGTCTTGCAAAAGAGAGATATCTCAATAAGATGACTTGAAAAAAAGGTCGTATGTAGAAATGAGGCAGTATCTTGTAGTGCAATGGTGTTCATCTAGCCAATAGATTTCCACAGACTTAAGGCTAATTTATGCTTCTGTATCAAGTCTACGTGGCGCCATGAGCATTTAAACTTGTGCACTGGAAGTGGAGTTTCTATGTTTCATTGGGTTGAGTTTCTTCTTCTTTGCTGGTGTAAGCTACTACAAACAATCATTGGCGACAGAAACTGAGCAAATCATGTTGAGTTGTCAAATAGCAGTTACTTTTAGTGCAATTACTAAAATAGAGAAGATGCCAGAGGAGATGGTATCTATGACCCTTGAGCTGGCTCATTCAGAAGAAGGACAAGCTGGAAATTCGTAGGAAGAAATGTGATGCTACCAAGCCGGCCAATCACAGTTCTTGCGGTCTTAAATTTCTGGGGAGTTGTGCATCAGGCTACACCGTAGGGTAGGTGACTATGCGTAGGCTATGCCGTAGGGTACGCAGCTACATGTAGACTACAGCCTAACTATGGCGTAAAGTCGCAGCACCTTAGCAAGGAGCACTGAAGCTGTTCTGGAGGCTTGTGGTGGCCTGACCTCATACTGAGACATTTCATGTTTTTTTCCCCTTTCATTTGTCACTCATCTCTATATTACACATACCAGAAAAGAAGATTTCAACTATATGGTCTACCTTACTGCTGATTTGTTAACTTCTGTCCTTTTACCAAGACTGTTGTGTCAACATGTAACTTACTTGCACCTAAATTACTTGAAAAAACTTGATTGTGATGTGAGCCACTGTAAATGGTGTGGCAGCGAGAGGGCAGATCCGGTATATTCAGAAACTTCTAACCAGCTGATTAAATCTCACAACTGACTGAAATATACAACAGGTATTATGCAATCACGCTACACCTCCCCTACGTAAATGTACCAGTTACAGTGGCACTCACATTGTAATCAAGTTTTTTCTCCAATTACACTGATTTGCATCTTGTCTGTAGGAGGCGTCATCAAATTGGTGACTAATGTGGCTCTGTTTGTCTCTTCCATATGTAGTTCAAGTCCCACCCTGCCTTGTATGGAGTGGGGGAGGGGAATGCTAGACAGAAAGGCAGGCCAATCTTCCAGATGTACAGGGCCGTCCCAAAGGGTGTAGCCTGGCCTTCTATAACATACACTTCCCACTGGCACTACAGGACAGCAGGAGAGGAGGAGGGGGTACACACAGAGACCAAATCCTCTTTAGCCCTCCCATTGTTTGTGTCCAGTGACCAATAACTGTGCTGCACACTATTACTAATCCTGCCTACCCTTCCCCCTACAAGACCCCCCATAGGCCTATTCCCTAGGTCACCAGACACACACACACACACACACACACACACTGGTATGCATCAACGCTCACAGGCTCCTCTGGGTCTTTTAATGCTCTGTCATCTCAATTGTGATTGTCAGGAAACAGACATGCTCCTAATGGACCAGCTGAGCTTGTGTCTGCTGCCTCCTCCATTTTGTGTTGCCTATCTAACATCTCTGCTATCAGCCAGCTGAGCAGGACTAACCTGCATCATGACTGATTGAGACAGCAGCAGCCACACCACAGGGTCTCTTAATACAGCATCAATCTCTCATAATATGAGTGATGTTTCTTTTTTGGTGTGCAGGTAATTAGATGAAGTATTGCTCTAAAAAACAGAGCCCTCAATCCTACATAATTAGGGTCTCTAATGAGCTAAATTATAGATGAAGTAGACCACCCTCCAGCAAGACCGATCTCGCTGGATCAGGTGCAAACGCCAGTGCTGGAGTTGAATAAGGATTTGATTTAGAGTTGATTTAGAGTAGACTTTAAATTGAATTGAATGTTTCCACAGAAGGAACAAAATGAAAATGAAATTTTATTGGACTCAGTGCATTTCACTTAAAAGGAAAGGTCACCTCTTACTTGACTTTATGAGTTCAAATGCATTTTGTGGGAATGCATTATTTCACATGCATACATTTACATTAACAGCGTGAACTCCAATCTAATTGTTCTCATAATAATTATGAAAAAAATGTTGGAATTCATGCTAACCTGGTGACTTAACCAATAGTAACACCCAAACTCCAGTTTTAGTAATATATTTTCTTGAATTTGTCCAGATACAAAAAACTTTCATATTATTTGCAAGTGATGATGTAGTGCTGCTGCTGTGTTTGTGTATATATTTGTGATGAAATGAGACGACAGGGCAGAATGGGGAAGAGCTTGGAGAGGAGGAGGAGGTACAGTATATAAATAGCTACATTTGCTTAGGATGCAGCGACTCATTAGTTTGCCTTCACAGACAAGCTCATATCTAAATCTGTTCACAGTGCACTGCACACAACACGCATCTGCACATGTGCATACACGTGTGTACAGCTGCAAATGCACACATTACTACATATACATATATAGCATGGTTTCTAAGACTGAGAGATCCCAGTTGTTGCTAACAAACACTGACCGACAACATGAGTTTTAAATAGCATAACCCTGTAGGAACAGTATAGGACAAAAAGAAAGCATGTTTCCTGGGTGAGTAGGCTTAAGGAATTAGAAGGAGTTTAAAGTTAATCATCCCCCAAGTGACCAAGTGAGATTATCTCCATCTACCTGCCTATGGTATCTATCGCTCTCCCTCTACTCAGATGTTCTCTCTGTCTCTGTCATGTATGTGTGTGCGCAAGGGAGGGGGAGGGATAGAGAGAGAGAGAGAGAGAGAGACAGAGAGACAGAGAAAGAGAGAAAGAAAAGCTGGCAGAAGCACAGTGGCGATCAGCTGTGCTGATTCATGGTTTTATGTGGAGCTCCGCCTACCTGGCTGAAAATCAACAGAAATGTGAAGTGAAGGCCAAGATATCAGTCCTTTGGCCACATGGTGGCACCTATTAACCTCTCAAAGTAAACACAGACACACATGCCAACATACACGCGAACACGTGCCTGGCTAAACTGTTCATATGTCCAGTCAATGCAGGTATGGCTGCCCACCAACATTGTGAAAACACAAATAATAGGCAGCCACTGAATGTCGTAAGTCATTATAGTGTACACACATACTAAAACAACTTGTGCAGCTTTAAAATAATACTGCATGCTGTCAAGATAATGGAGTGATGTGGAGAGTGCAACACTTACTGTTATCATGGATTCTGCTGCAACATACATCTTTCGTGTACCCGGTGATAAAACAAAGGGGTATTGGCTAAAAAGGTTTTTTTTCCAGTCTAGTCCTCTGTGTAAACCGATCCCAAACCCAGTTCTAAATCAATATACACAGATGGTCAGAGAGCCTGATGCTGTAACATGAACCGACATGGGAAAAGAATGAAGTAGCTGGATTGATTTACTGTGGTTGCCCTGAAAGCAATTGTGAATCCATTTCAGGCATCACATCAGGCAAAGTCCACTGAAAGAACAGTATATCTGTACATTAGTGCACATTAGTGAGAAGTGTGCTTTTTATTTTGGACACACACACAATCCAGATATGTGTCTAGATAGTGGGAGTTATTAGTGTAATGTGAAATCAATTTACTATATTTAAATAATTCTACAATTTGATCTTAGAATTATTAGAGTAAAGACTACATAAAGTTAGATCTTTTTTTACATGCTCTCAAATGTCAAATCCATAGACTCCCTCATTCGTGAAGAAAAGAACAAACGACTCTGTACAGTATGTGGAGTGTGTTTGCTATTTAGTAATGCTCACACACAACAGAGTAGTAGTCTAACTGCACGAATGCATCATAACTCCCAAAAGAGGATTAACACCAGCAAGCTCTTCAGGGACCTCGATGACCTCACTCTCACATAGCAGAGCTGAAAACATCCTTCAGCATCACTTCAGCAGCTCTGCGTTCACAACTGATCGCTGATTCAGCAGTAGAGGAGACCTGCGTTTACTTCTGTAGCTCATGCAAGCCCTTGCCAGTCCTGTACTGCATTAATGCTGCCTCTGTCTCTCCCTTATCCTTCCTGTGTGATATCTGAAGTGCTTCATAAAAGACTATCTGACTATATATATCCAGCAGTATTATCAATGGAGATGAGGCTTATTGGATGAGTTTCTCTTAAGGGCGTTATTGGTAGTACAAGCGTGTGCACGCACAGGAACAGATGCACATTCACATATGCCGCCCTCCAGCGAAGATGGATATTTTTAACCTGTGCACTCCTATTGGGCTAAAAGCAAGTCATGTCAAGCAGAAAATGAAATCCAAAAGCAATGCAATCTCTGAAACAGCATGAAAAAACAACAACAACCAACATGTGAATATCTGAGCAGACACATTCTTGGAAATAGCTGTAACACACCTCAGACCACACATCCAGATACAAGAACACCATCTGGAACAATAACTGTTTAATTTAGGGGACAAAATATGACAGTCATGTACCTTCAGTAAATTCATAATGTTATTTTAGGATTTTTCTCCCTTATACATCAAACTAAATATTATTAGACTATACTGTATTTAATATGATAGAGAGCCATAAGGCATTCTGGTTAAACAGGAATTGTATTCGTTTTCCACATAGTCATTATTCATCATCATTTCCGAATTATCTTAGCCATTACATTTCATAACCTAGCCCAATGCGTGTAGTAGCCTATTTGGGAAGTAGCCTATGAGTTTTCCTAAAATGTACAAACGGTGCTTTTAGCAGAGTGATAACTTGCATGCCCATTCATTCTTACAAAAACAACTCACACAAACAGAAAACACGCTGCTGCTGATACGGACCGCGTTTGATTTATGTGGATGTTGAAAGGCTACTTTAATCGAGAAATATCTAGACTATATCATTTTAATGTGCTTGAATAGAGCGTTGTTTGAATGTCGCATGGTTTCAAAGCCTAATAAGACTTCAATTTCCAACTTTGTATTATTATTATTGAACCGCAAACCAGTCACAGGTCGCGAGCCAACGTGCCAGGGTATTTAAACAATCTCTGTATGAAAATGGCGCCGAATGTTCAACAAAACAAATAAACACCGACTCATCCCCGCCGCCCGATGAACACAAATCTTAAATTTGGCTTACCTACTCTATTCGCATCAATGGGAACGCACACGGCACAAAATCCGGCAAAATCCTATATTCCGCACATTCAGAGGAGAAACAATGTTGCGGAGCGACACATGCTTTGTTGTGCTGAAGGTGTCCGATGCTCGTAAAGGGGTGGAGTCTCACGCTGAGGTTAGGACTTGAATTGACCAACTGAGCACCGAGCAGCATGCCTCACAACCGCATTCCGAGGTGGAGGAGACGGGACACAACTTTCACATAATGCTGATTTTAAGTGCTCCATGCAAGTGTCTATGTTAAAATATGTTAATATATGGGAATGCAAATATGAAAAGGCTGCAGCAATGTAACCCTAAAAAACACACTTAGAGTAATCCACAAGTGTTCTTCTGAAATCTGCTGTTAAATGACAGATTTCGACTATCAGTAGCCTTCAAATGTATGCTTATAAAAGACGGCATTTGCATTGTTACAGCTCATCACTAAGTTGGTTCCATTAACCATTAAGCCTCCTTACAACAATCCCCAACAGACACAGTGTAAGGCGCGCCAAAGCATGCAATCATTAACACAGTACAATGTCCAGAAACAGGAGGGAAGCAGAGAAGCCACAGCAATACTCCTCTTGAGTCTTGCCCAGTCTTTTCAGGCACCAGTGTGGTGAATTCATCTGCACAGCATGAGGGTGTCAGGTACAAACTTGAGCCAATTTCTGAGATATTAAAAGGAGCACAGTTTGACATTCAAGAGAGAAAAACTGTACAAACTGATAATGTAGTGTATGACAATAGACCCACCCTCAACCATCTTGTCTAAAAATTCAAAAAACAAACCAGCACACAAAAAACACACAAGCTGTCTTTACGGTCCCCACCCATCTGCCTGACCCCATTAGGGCCATACGGCTCATAGGCAGAAGGGGGGGATGTAAAGGGACTCATTATTCTGACAGCCACGTGGGGTTAAGGAACCAACACCTTTGTCTCAAGTTCATGTGACATGCACAGTGTTGAGGCAATGTCATGTGTCATTTCTCTGCAATTAATTTGCTATTCACCCAATGTCTTACCAGTACAAAAATGATTCTGTAAATCTCTAAACCAAAGGAGGAAGCAATGTGGAAGCAATAGAGACATCAAACATTTCTCTCTAGCACAGTTAACAGTTGACATTCTGTGTTTTTCTTCTTTAGACTTTGATCACTGAACAGTGTTGACACATAAGCAGCACTACAGCACACAAACTGGCGGTGTTAAACATCCACTCTAACATAATGCAATAATAGTAAGAATCCACTGAATCCCAACTGGGGTACACAAACTGAAAATACCTTTTTAATAGGTAATTTTTGTTTACTCTGCTTTAGTTTGGGAACAAGATGAGCAATAAGCCAGAGAGATAAGAGAGTAAGAACAAGGGAGTGAAACAAAGACTCCATGAACTACTTGGGTTGCTTAGGAGCCCCTGCCCTGCCCTGTTCCTACTACAAGGAGCAGGTGTGGAGCTGGACCCAGGAGAGGGAGGAGAGACAGAAAGGAGAGGGGAGGAGAAGAGGAGCAGCACTCACAGCCCCATGGTCCCTTGAGACCGTGACAGACTGGAACCACAGACTCCGAGATGAGCCACTCACACAGTAGACACACCCAAAACACTGACGCACACTTTCTGTTTCCCCGTCACTCATTCTCATGCTTTGAAAAACACGGGCAAACACGCACATACAACGGTGCAGTGCATTACTCCAGCAGAGTGGATGGGGGTTATGTTTGTTTGGAACATCTTTATCCCTATCTGGCTCCATCCCTCAGTGATTACATAATGTCCCATACCACTTCCACCCAATTCATCTCTCGTTGACTTTCAACGCTGCATCTGGGTTGGCATCTCACACACACACACACACACACACACACACACACACACACACACACACACAACATGCCACCATCTCTCCCGGATCTTATGTAAAACAACTTGTGCAGCTTTAAAAATGCTTTAAATATGAATTTTGCGTGCATCTGATGGAGGCATGGTTGCAGGGGTTTTATTTGTGCTCAGGATCTGAGCTCTCAAGAGCACTAACGGGATAGATGGTAACAGGGCATCAATATTCATAGCGCGCCATTATGTTATGAAGAATTTATGGAATAGTTCCATGCTTCTGCCCCTTTCTGCCAGCAGACACGTTGCCCATCCTTCTTGTTTTAGGCCAAGTTTGAATTTTCACCTTCATACACACATCAGATCATTTCAATTACAAAGTAAAGGGAAAGGGAAGGGCTAGGACATTGTGTGGTGGATAAAGTGCATCAATGCAAAATCTCATACAGCGAATAGGACAGAACATCTTTCCTAAAATATAAAATATAAGTATAGTATATATAGTCATGTATTTTCTACCGCTAATAAAATATAGGCTTCTGAGATCTCTTTTATCACTGTTGCAAGCCCAAGCATTGTAGTGGACATATGCCACCTCCGTTCATGTTACATTGTTTGATTATTTGCGGCTGATGTTAATGATCATGTTTTCTTAGTTTACACTGCCACCTGGTGGGGAGATCGTCAATGATCACCCCAATACAATGCAATCTGGGTATTAATACATGCACTTTGAATCTTCCTTATAATAATACTTGCAATAAAAAGCACTTATAATAAAAACAACTCCATGGCGGAAGATGCAATCAGTAGTTCAACATGAATTATTCTGTTGTGAGAGAGAGGGGGAATCCCTACCAATGCTAATCTACTTTTACATAGGGCTGTAATGCATGTGATGGGAGCATGTGTTCATGAGAGATAAAGATGTTTTTGCGTCCAGATGCCTCAGGGTGACACGGTCACACTACCCCTCCCTACACTAGTGTGGTGTGGGCAACAGCACGTCAACACATTGCTATAATTCCAGCTACTAAAAGCGCTGACTGGGATTCCTTGCCAATCTCTTGCTCAGATCTGCTTGATGCTGAAAACATAATTTTTTATGACTGAATTATAAAACAACTTAATAATAAAATAACTTTTTCCACACTGGGAAAAAGAAATAGTCAAGGTTGAGAGATACTGGTCACGTTTTCCACACAAAGAAAGAATCATGGAAGAAAGATATTCGAACTAGGCACACCTATAGCAAATATCCATGCAGAAGATACAGTGGGAGTCTACAAAGTCTGCTCTCAAACCCAAGAGGGAATGGAATTTCAAACAGAAGCCATCAGAATTAATATTTAAAAGTCTCTAAAAAGACTGATGAGCTATGACTTCATAGAATCGTTGCATAAATATAAATGAAATGCTTCTTTGCAGCTGCCAGCACGGTTGTTCAATTATACTCTGCATTACATTTAAATCATATAGTGGTACATGAAGGGGGGAACTCATTTGTACATATTTATTTGATAAGGTTAAATAATTATTACTCATTATGTACTGTTTGCAATACATCACTGCAATGCCCCCAAAATAGGCCTTACATGCAACGGTTCAATAGGATCATTACTACAACAGCAGCTCAAATGCCTTTGTTAGACTTATATGCTTTTTTTCATACAACTTAAATGGTAATTAATACTTACATCACATCCATGTAGAAGGTCAATGTAGAATGGACCGAAAAACCCAGACAGTTTCACCAGGACAGAGAAAGGGAGAGAGGGGAGAAACAAGCAGTTAGTTCAGTAAAATAAATCTAGGCTATGTGACAGCAGTTTATATAAAGAAATAAACAAACAAAAAGGAAGACAGCACAAAAAGAGATTTAGTATATCCTAGTACTCAGGTGAATCTTTATTTTATATAATTAATTACATAATAAATACTGCACTGTATATCATAAAAAGATATAGCCTGAGGATTTAAACAAGTAGCCAACTAATTCATATTAGCCTACTGTTGGGTCTGAATCAGAACAATAATAGCTTTGTGGAAGTATAGCATAGCTTACAGATAGTCTGACTGTGTAGCCTACTCTTCCTTCTGGTTGAGCTAGATAGTCTATATCTAGTTTATAAAGTATTTGGGCTCCAGAGTCTGTGGGCTGGTGACAGCAACCTTCCAACACACCTTTTTGCAAGACATTTCTCATCCTTTTTTATCGTGCAGTCGAAAGACTACAGTAAGATATGAGCCCCGTTTCTCATTTTCCATGTAGGCTAACAGCACAAACATCTATGACCTCGTCGCATTTGACATAATCCCTCTCTAAATACGGAGCAGTGAACTCTAAACGAACTGGCGCCGCCGCCGCGCGGAGACGGGATATGAGAAAACCTCGCTGTGGGAAGGTGCACGATGTAAACACGATAAATGTGTCTGAGTAGGCGAGTCATACCTGAGCAGACAGATGTGTCCTCGGTGTGTTTTCTCCCCACTTTTAGTTTGACACCACAATTCCGGTTTTTCCCTTCAGAACAAGTTGACTGTCGGTCAGTCAGGTTCCCACAGAGAGGCGGTGTCGCAGCAATGACGAAGCACTAAGTAGTGATGGGTGGAGATCAGAGGTGGGAGCGTTACTTAAACCGAGCGACCATACTGAAAACGTGTTATTAAAACACACACTTAAATATTAAATATATTATAATATTAGGTATATAATACTGGTAGTCTCTTAGGAAACCAGATCCAACATGACATACCTTCACATGCCATTGCACTTTCGTTTGACATTACAGGTGGGTCAGGTGCACTATCTATGGTTCCTGCAGCACAGTGAAGTGCGTGGGTGAACTAATCCAAATTGCCTCAACACAGATGTGGATTCATTTAAGGAGGCGTTAAGAGAATAGTGTTCATGTTTGCACTATAAGCTTCCTTATCAAAATGTCATCACAGTGCAAAGCAGGTGCAGTTCCACAGCTGCATGATGGTGTTTACGCGAGTATACTTTCAGTATCAGGGTCTGGATGTCAGAGGAATGTGTGGTCATAGATTAAGCTTTTGTTCAGCTACTGACTACTTTGTGCCAGTCTTAGAGTGGTCTCAAACAGTATCAGCAAAGTCACAGCCACCGCCCCTCTGCATGTGGAGCCCTTTCTGCAATTCAAATGTTACTGGTGTTTCCACACAGTGGCGCTGTTGTGTGTGTGTGTGTGTGTGTGTGTGTGTGTGTGTGTGTGTGTGTGNGTGGAGGTTGGAGACACTTTGCAACAAAGTACAAATATTTCTATAGCCACTAACGAACAGCAAAATAGGAGCAAATGATTAAAAATGTTTACTGTAGCAAGTAGGCTACTTGCTGGATAAATATGAACCAAATATAGATACTGTGTAGGCCTATCGGTTCCTAGACGATCACTTTCTTCTTCCTTGTTGGAGATTTGTAAGGATAGCTAATCCTAACTTCCTTGCATAACAGTTACTATGTTTTTTGTCCCCCTCCGCAAATAAAGTGGTGCATCATCATATAAAAAACAAGTTATTATTACTTCACTCGGAATCACCATCACTTGGAAGTTTGACCTGCACCGTGCAGAGAGATGTATGTGCATGTTTATTAACTTACCTTTTTGTGGAAAATCTTTATCAGATCCAAATGATTATACCAACAAGATTATTTTTACATGTTAAAACACGTGTAAAGGAGCTCTTTAAATAAGGCAATATAAATTTGTGGGAGGCCTTGCCATAACCTTCCACTTGTGCGTCCACTCAGGTAAGGTCGTGTGTATATGGTCCACACACAAAATCCTAGTTATGGCTCCATCTGATTACTGTGGATAACTCCTTAAAATGCAGTGTGAATTCCCAGAAGGTGCAGCACACCGCTGCCTAGCAGCTGCTACAGCTGGAACATCTGTCTCAGTATTGCCTAAAACCCAGTGGCCAATGTTGGCACTCTCGCAGATGGCAAGCTAAATATGTCCGGCCTTAAAGGTGTACTCCACTAACTTAGTATTGCACTTTCATGAAGTGGGGGGACTCACAAGAGATGGATTAGAAAAAAACAATGGTCAAACTTTGAGCAGCAAAGGACAAGATAACTTTTCACCAATAACACAGTGATTAGGTATTTATTTATGTAGCCTATTTAATTATTATTCTATCTATCTTTCAGATAGATAGATAGATAGATAGATAGATAGATAGATAGATAGATAGATAGATAGATAGATAGATAGATAGATAGATAGATAGATAGATAGATAGATAGATAGATAGATAGATAGATAGATAGATAGATAGATAGATAGATAGATCAACTTTTACATGGAGTAGGCTACATTTATTCTCACACTGAGGACAACTCCTCTTCTGCATTATCGTAATGAGCAGTCAGGATCCACCCAGTGTGATTAACTTTGCACGGTAGCTAGAGCCTTCTGGAGGCCTTCACACGAGATAAAACCAACCGTCACCACCAACAAACATCAGTTCAAGCAAATGCATGCACACTTAGACGCAAGAGCATATGGCCTACTAAGGACATGATGTTCCCTGTAGAGTGTTTAATTGTTGCAGATAGATAGATAGATAGATAGATAGATAGATAGATAGATAGATAGATAGATAGATAGATAGATAGATAGATAGATAGANNNATAGATAGATAGATAGATAGATAGATAGATAGATAGATAGATAGATAGATAGATAGATAGATAGATAGATAGATAGATAGTATATATGCCAATCAATTTTACATTCAAAGTAAGGCAATGTGTTAATTTGGCATACACAAATATATTTAATATGTTTAATCTGAATGAAAGCAACTTTTAATTTCTTAACACGATGAGATTTTTTCAACTGTGGTGTGTTTTTGTATTTTTCCACTGGTTATTATCAAAAGGGTAATAACTGGAGAACTGATATAAGGTTAAAAGTAAGTTTTACAGCACCTTATAAAATAATCTAACTAAAGTGGTTATTTTTGGGTCAGTGCCCTCATATCCATTTTCAAGCTCCTTTACTGCTCCATCAAATAAAATGGACTAATTCTCTTTCCTGATTATTCATTTTTATGATCATGCTATTATAATGATTATATATGTTTTATGGATTATATTATAGCCTATATGTATTCTGTATTTATTATATAGCCTATATGGTATTATTGTTATTATGTATCTGTGTTACAGCCTATAGTTACAAAACAGATTTGATTTTACTGGACAGTTGGAATACCATCATTAGTTTCCCAGGGAGCAAGAAGAAGCCAAAACCATTTATGAGTCTTAAGCAAATGCAACTGTAAAGAAATTTGACATTCAAACTCAGTAGTCGTTATTGAGCACACACATCAGCCAATCAGAAATGCCAAACAAGAAGCACTCTTTGTTCCAAAGGAAAACAAGAGCAGCCTACAAGGAAATAAAGTCTGAGCATATACTGAGGGGACAGAAACTTTATCTTAACTTTTCAAGAAAGTGAGCTAAATGTCTTATGTCTTCGAAAGTTAGTGTGAACCCTGCGCTTGGTGGTTCGAAAGTTAGTGTGAGCCCTGCGCTGGGTGGTTCTCTGTCACTTTCTTCACTGCGGTTTGCAGAGAACTCAGTTTGAGCACGGGACTCGAACCTGCGTCAAAGTTCTGAGTTCGACCCGTTGACATACTATAGCCTAGGCATACCTCTTTTTTGCGTGGACTTGGTCGATCTTTATACTACCAAATCTGACTTTCTAGCAGCAAACTCTTCCCTTGTGCGATCCAAAACAGCCTACATAACCGCCTCACAACCACGTTGCAGTTTTCGGCGTCAGACTTGGAATTTTTGGCCTGGCACTCGACGTCACCGTCCGACCAGGGTTTGCTGGGGTGTGATAGGCTACAACCTTGTCTTTAAACATCTATGGCTACAACCCATTATGTTGTTTCACCAGGAAGAAAGCAATTCGGGTAAGATAGGCAGCCCGCTGTAGGAGTTACTCGGCGCCATAAGACTGAAGTTATGACTTTAATATGGCTGAGAGCGACAAGGGACCACTTTTAACTTCATGTATTATTTTCTACCTATCGATCGGGGCCGCAATATTCCAAATTCTTGAAGAGCCAAACTGGGAAAAAGCTAGAGACCAATACACCGTACAAAAGGAAAATATTTTGAAGAACTATACCTGCTTAACAAAAGAAGGTCTGGACGAGATTTTGGAGGTAGGCTATGGATCCATCTGTTTTTAATAGTAGCCTAGTCTATGACACACAATAACCATGGCTGTTAGAAACAAGTTGTTCATTTACCCGAATTTACATCAGATTAACTTTGCGGAGATTGGCTAACCAATTAAAGAGCTCCAATCAGTTTTCTTAAAGATAAAAGTAAAGAAGTCAAACAATGCTGCCCCGGGCCTACATTATAGGGTGCTGGATTTTTACAACTAAATCAAGAAAAAGAGAAGACGTGCCAGGACACCTCCGGACCTGTTTTTCCTGCTAATGAAAAAACAATAATCAGATCATGTCACAATAAAACGAAAAAAAATGTTGTTTTGTCTTAGCCTAATGTTTTGTCTTAGCCTAATGTCTATACCCATAACATGATGTGTTATGGGTATAGAACAGGAAACTTGTAGGCTAGTCTTGGTGATTTACAAATTAGGCCTACATGGTGTGCTGAGCGTGAAGGAGCACGTCTTCTTCAACCACAAACATTTTAATGTTTGCGCCAGGGTGTGTCCTGCTGTAATGGCTGCTTAAGTTGTGTCTTTGATTATCTTTCTGAATATGCCCTTAAAACATGTTCAATAAGTTAGGGAAAGTATAGTGGCAGTAGTTACAGTATTTTGTGAATGGGCTTTTGTTGAGACGGATGTACTGTTTCCACACATGCAGATAGTGTCGCAAGCTGCAGGCCAAGGTGTATCCATCACCGGGGAAAAGAATCGCAACACGTGGGACTGGTCAAACTCAGTCATCTTTGCTTCCACCATTGTCACCACTATAGGTTTGTACTGAGGTCTACAGTATTTGGCACGAATAAAATCCATGCTGATGTTAGTTATATGTTTAATGATTTAACTCATAACCGTTTAAAATGTAGAACACTGAAACATCTTGATTTAGGCCTATATTTTTCTTTTATTTAGGTCACAAAATAAACAATTGTCTTGTAATCTTGTGTAGCCTATCACATTATATGTTTATAGACATTTTTATGTGTGAGAAAGTATTAGATAGCCATTTCATAAATCCATTTTACAAAGACTTCAGAGTCCAGTAGGTGTATAATGTCATCTAATATGTAAAATAAATAATGTATTTGTAGGCTGCTTAATATTTTAGTTATAAATAACAAAACAACTTTTTTCATCACTTGAAATTGTATGTAGACTTAGACTTTGTAAATACCAAACCCACAAACCTGATTAATTAATTACTAACAACAATAACTGCTAATTTAATGGCCTATAATGTTTTTTTATATTTAAAAAAATCTGCAGATGTAAATGATGATTTGTAGTTCATGATTTGTGAACTGTGCATTGGAACGGTCTTCCTGCAAAATGAATAACAAGTTAATAAAAAAGTCAAAGCAAGCATGTCCTTTACAACAGTAGAGGATGAGACCAAGTAGCCATTTTCAACCTGGTAACTTCAATGTTATCCATACTGCTTTATTTCCATCTGTTAAGGATTAATTAATGACTTATTACTATTAATAAAGCCAATATTTACTTTATTAAAGTATTCCTTTTATGTCTCAGTGTTGTGTGTTAATATTTCCTCTTGTAATATACAGGTTTTGGTAACGTTGCTCCCAGGACTAATGGTGGCCGTGTGTTCTGCATCCTGTATGGTCTGTGTGGGATCCCCCTGTGTCTGGTATGGATAAGCGAGCTGGGTTCATTCTTTGGAGACCGGGCCAAACGTCTTTCCCAGATTCTGATCCGTAAAGGTGTTTCAGTGGTAAGAATGTGACTGAGAGCAGCAGTTAATGTTTGCCTGACTCCTGTATTAAAAGACAGCCACGTCAAGTTATTTTGACATAGCATAAAAATGTTGTTTCCTTTCTCGCTATTTCAGAAAAAGGTGCAGTTAACCTGTACAGCCATATTCCTGTTATGGGGGTTGTTGGTGCACCTGGTGATCCCTCCATTTGTTTTCATGTCTGTGGAAGGATGGAGCTACCTGGAAGGTCTCTACTACTCTTTCATTACACTAACAACGGTTGGTTTTGGAGATTATGTGGCCGGTAGGTTTGATTTATGTCATAAAGTAGCTCATTTATTCTAAGGTTAATGTTTCCCTGAGGTTATTTGTGGGTCTGAACATTTCAGTTCGTTCAATCCTTTGTTATAAAATTTACACTGGTGCCTCACCTCTCATTTCAGGTGTAAATCCAAACCTGGACTACCCTAGACTGTACAGAGTATTTGCAGAGTTATGGATCTACATGGGCCTGGCCTGGCTGTCTCTGTTCTTCAGCTGGAATGTCAACATGGTTGTGGAAGCTCACAAGGTGCTAAAGAAAAGAAGACATAGGCATAGACGCTTTAATAACGAGGATCCTTCGCCTGTAAAGGAGAAGCTCAAACCAGATGTACGGCCGACAGCCATTGACATTTTCAACTTCCGGAAGGAGGAAGACTACAGCACTGTCATCAAGGCGATTGGAACCACATATAAAATAAAGCCTGCAGAAAACATAAATCGCTCTAAGAGCTGCAGTGACATCTTGGCCACCAACATCCAGAACCTGGATCACTCGCCACGGCACAGACGGATGCTCAGCATCAGCCAAGTGTTTGTAAGTGTAAAGGCTGTCGTGGACAAAGACGAACGAGAAGACGTGCATTCTTTAATACAAGAAAGAAACACAAACAGAGACCCTGAATCTACACAGTGTTTGAGGACAGATAATGAGGAGAACAAGGACACTTGTGCATTTGATTCAGAAACTGATGGCATCTTCTTCACTGTACCTACCAAAGATGCTACCAAAGAGGAAAGTGTACAGCATCCTGATGGTGGGGGGACTAGGTTTACGATTTCCAAGGTAGTGGAGGGAGATGTATTAATAGATAAAGATGAAAAAGGTTAGAAGAACTTATCTAAAACCTCCTGTTGACCATAATTGTGGAACTGATCAACCTTTGCTGTGGGAAGGAGTTTTATACCAAAGTATCATAAATACTGTTATGTATCAGGAAAACAGACTTTTGTAAAAATTATATTAAAGGACTCTATAAAAACTAAGTCTTCACCGTTAAGACAGTTTCATACTTTGCAATGAATAGTATTATTTTATTCAACTTTTTGAATTTTTCTTATATTTCTATTCTAAAACAGCAGTGACCACAGGTACACAATACACAGATTATTTCAAATTACAGTACAGGGCTTTGTGGAAAACAGTGCCAATTAGCAACTTTCTCTCGTAGGGAGCTGCTACACTGGAGGCCATGATCACATGGCCGTTATCAACATACTCCTGGCTCACCACCGGCTGCTCTGAGTGAATGTTCTTGATCTGGATGACCTGGAGGAAACATGATTAAAATTAAATCCAAATAATGATGTTGATATTTTATTTTTTTAAACCCTCAAAACTTACCTCAGAGCCAGGTGGATCTTGAGGGTCATAATTTAACAACTTCATGCCATTTGGATGACAACCCAGCCATATGTCACCTGTCTTGTGGTCCACCTCGATGTTATCACAGAGCGACCCAACAGCCACAGACTGGTTTGAAACATTACATACAGTAAATGAGAGTAAAGCATGTATAGGATTAAATTGCAAAAAAACAGTAATCGTGATGTTAAAAAAATAGCTTGGCATTTTGCTTTCTTGCAGAGATTTAAATGAAAGGATTGATACCACTCTCATCTCTGTATGTCAAAGCAAACAGAGATACAGCAAGCCAGGTTTTGTCCAAAGGTAACAATATCTACCTACCAACACATCTAAACCTTACTAATTTACAGATTATATCTTGTTTGTTTGATCAGAACAAAAAACTGAAGGGTAAAAAAAAATGGGTTTTACAGGAGCTCCAGTCTTTATGATAAGCTAAGCTAACTGGCAACAGATTCATATTTAGCTGGTAGATATGAGAGTGGTATTGACCTAACAATCTCATCTAACTCTTGTCGAGAAAGTGCAAGTGCAAAATTTAATTTTAAATAATATAAAAATTAAATTAAGGGTAGAAAATAAGCAAACTTCACCTTAAGATACACTAACTGTTCTCCTTCTTGTCTCTCAAAAACATCTATCTCATGGTCCATGATATCCGAAACATAAATGTACCTGTAAAAAAAACATTGCTGTTTTATTATGTTAGCATTACATAGAAAAATACCGCTGTGAAACTATGTTCAATAAAAAAAAACAAGCACATGCAGTGACTGCAGTCACCGTTTGTCTGGTGATATGTTGATGCCATTTGAGGACAGAAAGCCATCAGCTGCCACCCTCACTTCTTTTGGACTGTAGTACACCACATCACACCATGGGAGACCCAGTGTCAGTGTCAGAGAGTGAAGTGCATCATTGGGAAAGGAGTGATCGTTTGTTGCATAGAAGCTCTCTACTCCGACTGCAACAATGTCATTTACACTGAAAGACATGATTAGTTGATAAAACGTGAATGGTAATGTAAAATGTGTGATACTATGAGGGTTTTATTATACACTACATACCTGTGGAGTAGGGGATGGGTAATAGATTTTAGGTGCACAAGAGTGTTCTCCTGAACAAAATGAAAGATCTCTACTTGGCTTTTGTGCTGAGGATGATTGACAACAAACAGGTACACAGAGTCATCTGCAAACAAACAGCAATGTGTTGTGTGTTGTCATTATTCTCCTCTTTTATGTTTAGAACTTCATCAGATAAAAATTAAGCACATTTCTGTATGAATGTCACAGCACAGTTGAACTTAAAATGAAAATGTTTCTGTTAAGAGTTTGAACAGTGTAGTACTACGTTCACGCCATTGCAAGTATTGCTCAAAGTAAAGTTATAATGCCTCAGATTTCAGTCCTGGCAGTACTGGTAGTTACTGTGGTAAGAGCAAGTGTGGTATAACAGAACATGTCCCAGACAATGATCGCTGTCCTGTTTTGTAGAGACATTTTTGATGAACGATGGCGGTCAACATTAACTACTGTGACAAGTGTATTGCGTATTCTGTGGCTGCTTCACAATAAAAGTCACCTGAAGTATTTTAATGTGAAGCAACAGCAATAGCAAATGTTATGTTAGCATTAGCAGTCACGTAAGTTCTGATAGCAAGCGGATAATGAGTTTTAACATGACAAACCCTGGTTCACAGGGTCAGGTTTAGGAAGGTGGTGAGAAAAGCTGAACCACTGTACTCAGAGAGACTACAACACCAGTTCTCAGTAAGTGACTCTGGTTCTGTCTCGAGGGGGCTCCAACAGATCACCAACAACAAACTGAAAGCCCCCCACTTCCATAACAATTTCCGCCCAGCCAATGAACTGAATGAGTTCTACTGTCGATTTGAAAAACAATGGGACAGTTGTGACAGCATCCCCCTTTGACTCAACCAGCTCCACCTCAGCAGGGGCCTAGGCCCTTCAACAACCAACCCACCCAAGTGCCCACCTTTCTTTACTTTACATTCACATAGTAGACACTTTTTTCCAAAGCGACTTACAATGGCGATATATGTAAGAGGTCGCATACCTCTGGTTCAGGAACACGTTAGATGTGTCGAAGTGGTCTCCCACACCAAAGGCACGTGTCTTATCTGCTGTTAAATCGTCACCCCTACCTCCCCAACGACGTGGTCATATTCTTTATTATTCTTTTCAATTTTTTATACCTTCAATTTTATATTTATATATTTTATGTTTATTGTTATGCACCAAGCCACCAAAGTTAATTCACTGTATGTGTAAACCTATTTGGCAGCAAAGCTGATTCTGATTCTTTTGCCTCATTTTTAAATGGTTGTATTTGTTTGACTCTGTGCTTCCCAGCAAATTAATTTGTAACTTTGAAGTCAAAAACTGCTCAAAAGAGGTAATCAATTATGATTAAATTGTTTTTTTTTTCTTCCAGTAGTGAACTTCCTATAATAAAAAATTCTGGGGCAGCAAAGTAAAATCCCAAAAGGTTTTCTGGGAGAAAAGAAATGCACAAAATCTCATCCGAAGGGCCATCCAAAGTCTGGTAAGTAATATAAATAAATTACAAGTTTTACTTGCGTATATGAATGCTACACTCATTTTTATTTCATTTTTCTATTTCATGGATGCACGTTGGGTTACCTCATCACTATTAAATTCAAAATGACCGTATATCTGCAGGGCTTTGTTGCATGAGTCAACAAATTCTTTGCCAGTTACTTTCAAGGAATTCTGTAGTTGTCACAACTGGTTTCCCATTCAGTTTCTTGCTCTCAAGCAATTCTGGTTTATTCTGTATAAACATTTCCCATTTTAGCAAGCACCAGAGACTCACGTCCAGCCCTTTTCATTCGACAAGTATTAGATGAGTACTCTTCATAACATCTTTTGTGCATTTTTTGTAATTTTATTCTTATTTTTATGTCTTGCCAAGTCTATTTTGCACCATTATTGTTTCAATTATTAAAGAATATTATTACATTAAAAATTGGCTATGGATCATGTCAAATCCATTCATTTCTCTTTGAAATCGTTGAAAGGAGGTATAATTCTTTAGATAGTAGAAAGTAACAAAATGTTGCTTAAAGAGGGCTGCCTTCCACAATCTGATTTCCTAGTTTAATTGTTTAAATGTTGTTGGTTAAATGTTAAATGTTGAGTATTGGCACCAGTGACTCCTGTTTCAATCCAGGACGTCAGTGTGGACATTGTGGAAGACTACTCCTGGGAGTGCACACTGACAATAAATTGGACTGGGCCAAGAACATTCAATCCCTCTAAAGGAAGGGCCACAGCAGTCTCTATTTTATGAGTAGGCCTAGGTCCTTCAACAATGCTGGGAATGTTTTATGAGTCTGTGGTGGCCTGTGCTATCCTGTTTGCTGGGGTAGCAGTTTGAGGGTAATGGATGCTAACTAACTCAACAAACTGACCTGCAAAGCCAGTGGCATTGTGTGGGTGGAGCTGGACTCTCTGTTGTTAGTGTCAGAGAGGACAATGCTGTCCAAGCTACGTGTTTTCAGACAATGTCTGCCACCCTCTCCATGGCGTGCTAAGTCAAACACAGGAGTCCTTCATTGCAAGATGCATCCCTCCAAACTGCACCACAGAGCACCACAGGAAGTCATTCCTGCCTGTGGCCATCAAACTATTTAATTCATCCCTCAGTCAGACACTCTGGGTACTGAGTCATTAAACTGGACCTTGAAATGTATTTATTGTGCCCCATAACTGCAATTTCAAAGGATTTATTCTGTTATTGCTACTTTTGTGCTGTAGAATACTGTAGGCAACATATTTCTACACTCCTATTTATATTTTAATATTTTCTTTTTTCTACTTGCCAACATATTATTATTATTTCTACTTGATTTAATGCATTGTTTAGCAACTTGAGCATCTGTAACTAAACAAGTTCCCCTCAGGGATCAATGAAGTATTTATGTTTCTGATTCTGAGCTACAACAATTACAATCTAACATTTAAAAAATTTGGGATTTAGACCAGATTTATTTTTGCTTCAGACTATTCATACTGTTGCTAGTCACATGACTTGATATTGAATGAATAGACTATGCATTTTGTGTCAGTCTTCTCAGTTTCTGTACTATACTGTACAGGTATGTATCAAGATGATGAAAAATCCAAATTGTAAGGACTCTAAAATTCTTTAAGACAACAATAAGAAGCAATGTTCACTTCATTAACTTCACATGAATTCTCAAGGACAAATTAAATGTAATTCTCCATTTTGAGGTTTTTACAATATTTTATTCCTCCTCATTCGATTTGTGATCACATCGTGCACAGACCCTTTCTTTTCTTTGTTCTGTAGCTGTTATGTTGCTGCTGATTTGTACTTCACCTGCTTCATCAATGTAGACACTGATGCCATGAGGGTTGAAAGAGTGAAGGTCAAGCCCTCCTTTGATTTGCAGCTCCACTGGACTTGGCTTTGGGTGCAGCAGATCCAAAATGTACATTTTCCCTGGTTCATCAGAGAGTGAAGGCACTCCCGGATACTTCAACCCCTGAGTGGAAAACACTGCATGTAAGAAGTTGGTGCAGATGTGTGATTTTGCTTGAGGAGGTACTTACGCATACACTTCTTTCTGAATTATGTCAACAAATTCTAAACTGTTGATCCATAATTTGACATAATGTAGAGGAGTATGTATGGAAACTGCACTGATGCAGTTAAGATTCATGCGACTATGCTAAACTTTTAATAACATACTGTGCTTAGAAAGGCCAGTCCATCTCTTAGTATTGTGATATCCTCTGCCCCATATTCTGTACAAAACAAAATCAAATAAAATGTGTTACACTTTTCAATAATTTTACCACCATCACGTTACCACACTAAAGACACTTGGGCTACTGCCAGTAAGCTGAACTTCAAACTCTTCATGTGTGATCAGATTTTAAATGGCCCATAAATGGCCCAAGTAGTGAAACATGTTTAAATTACAATACATTTTTGACAATGTAAATCCCAAACTTAAGACACTACATGAACATATAGCCAAGAACGCCTACCAATATTGTTTAAATAATGACAGTTGAGGTGTTTCACAGGTACTTCTCTGGAAGCAAGGCTCATTTCCCTGTGGAGAAAATTAAATATGAAAACAAACCCTGGCCCTTCAAGTACTGTACCACATTTTATAACACTGTTATTAGCAGAGCTGGGGTAACGAGTGCCTTTCGTGCACACCACCCAGGTACTGAAGTAAACAACACCCGTCAACATTGACAAGCAGTATAGCCTACTACTAAAACTTCCTACTATACCTGCACGACTAAATTATTTAAATGTTTTGAATACTTACTTTAATTTAAGAAATCTGTGTCCAATGAAAGCTGCAAAAGCAGCGACAACAGCAGCAACTAGTACTTTCTTCGTAGCGGCCATGTTTAGAAGTCAAAGGTTACATTTCTGTGCTGATTAAATCCATCCTTGTCGCGTTTGCTTACAGCAACTCATTTTGGCTATGAAAGTGTATTATAGTGCAGATGGCCCTTAGACACACAGTAAGCCTTCACAGCCTACATGTGAAGAGATTAATCGATAATTAAATGGTTGTTTATTATTGCTCTTTTGGTATTTTCTTCTATTATTTAAGGCACCCTAATATAATTCAAGGTAATTTCGCTTACAGGCCATTTGCAACTGCATTATTGACGCTATATTAGAAATGTACTGGTGTGCTAGACTTTTTTTAGGTTGCAATGCTAGTTAATTTTGTACTTCCGTGGCCTTCTGTTGGTGTTTGTGAATGCGCTGCACGGCTTCTGCCACCACGTGGTGACTTTCAGTAAGTCTACAAAGTTTAGAAGCTGAAGTAAGAGGATCAATTCCTTTTCGATGGTTCTTCATAGTAGCCTACAATTATAACAAAAAACTGCCTAATGCGTCATGCCTTATGCTTATTTTCTTTGACTTATAGACATACCTTTGTGCTATTGGAGTGCAAGAGTCCCCTAAACAGAAATATGCAGCAGCAGTGGACCTGAGAGCTCAACACACATGCAACTTCCATATTGGCAGCACAATTATTCCAATGAAAATCTTCTCAGCCACCAACAGATATGGATCATCAAGCTTTTTGTTGTCACATATTTATTTACTTAATCACACCCAATGTGTCAGCACACCTTGGAATACAATAAGAACAAAACATGAAAAGCAACCGACATTTATAAATATATAAAAGCAAAGCAATTATATGATCTTTTTACATGTTTGATTGAAAAATATTGTTTTTCCAGTACCTATTTCACAGTGTTTCAAGTATCTGAGCAGTTCACTAACTTCCGTGGATGACACAATTTGCAAATATGCTGTTGTAGTCATGGCTCATTACTATAGAATTAGGTAAACACCATCCATCTATCTTCCTCCAGATCCTCCTTGGGGATCTTCAGGCGCCAGCTGAGAGATTTTCTGGGTCTATTATCAGATCCTGTCTAGTACAACAGTGTGAAGCACCCCCCCACACACACACACACACAGAACAAATCTTGTAATATCCATGTATACCATCATTCAAATCATCACTGCCTGACTGAGAACATAGCAAAGGGGTTAATCTTGATTACCTTTTCTTTAACTGAAATGTTTGTTTGTTCCATCTGTCAAAGAGTCACTGCCTACTTCAAATCACAGCAGATGGCTTTATGGAACACACTGCCAATGAGCAACTTCCCCCCATAGGTAGCTGCTACAGAGGAGCCCATGATCACATGCCCATTGTCGGCATACACCTGAGTCACCGCTGGCTGATCAGAGTGAATGTTCTTGATGTTGATGACCTAAAGAAAACATCATAATGAGAAAGAAACAATTATAACAACAGCTAAATATTGCAATCAGTAATAAGGTAATTGCAGATTTAGAAATATAGACTTTAGTCTGTTTTGTAATGTTGGCTCGTCGCTCACAATTTACTATCTGGTAAAAGTAAATGGACAAACCTCTGATCCAGGTGGGTCCTTGGGGTCGAACATGAAAGCTTTCCATGCATTAGGGTGACAGCCCAACCACAGGTCACCAGTTTCAGAGTCAACTTCAACGTTGTCACATAGTGAATCCACAGCCACAGACTGGTAAAGGTCATAGATGAGGTTATAATTCTATATTCATCACGATTTCTTGATTATATTACAATTCTAACACTTATTTCCCCTATTGTTTTTCCATCAATGTATATTGGTTTTGAAGTGCTTTAACCACATAACATGAATAATATTTGCTATTTGTGCCTAATCTTATTTGTGTTTCAAAGTAAAGAATTTGAAATAAAATCCAAACGATAAAAATACAAGTCGCCTCTATCCTGATTGACAGGTCGCCATGGTAGCGACCAGGATAAGGTCCTGCCCAAAAGCATATGCTGCATTATCGTCTATTTCCCCCTAAATACGACCGTAATTTGCTCAATGACCATCATGCTGTGTTGTAAGAATACTTGACACTAGCGACTGAAACCATGAACTCATTATGAAAGTGTTTACTGAGGTAATAATTCAGTTGAGAAGAGCAACATTTTACATTATTTCTAATGGAACCAGACTTCTTTGCAACCATGTTTGCAAACAGCGGACTCGCCCCCCGTCTGCATTGTTTCACTTTAAAGACCCAAAGGTTGCCGCATGATTGAGATTAGAGAAATAACATTTGACAACTACATATCTGGATTGGACAACGGTGCGCGCCAAGAGCTGCAAAACAACTGCAGGATGTTGAGTTTCTAATTATTTTTATTTAATTATTTTTTTTATACTTTTGTACTGGCCTGCTCGGACTAGTGAGTTGCTATAGTTCAAGTTAGTTGATGTTGCTTTTTATTGGACCCCGGGCCATCGTTATTGTTGAGCCCTGAAAACCATCACAGTTAACATTAAAAAGGTGCAGAAAATATAAAAACAATAAATACTCAAATGGAGTTTCCTTTAAAGGACACTTGCTTTGCATTAAAACTCTGCATATATTCTGATAGTAACGTCAACCAGCTGGTTAACAATTTAGCTTAGCATTTGAGAACCTGTAGTGGAATTGTTTCAATAATAATAATAATAATAATAATAATGGAGTTATTGTTTAACTAAATTCTGACACCTAAATAAAATGATTCCATCCATTTGTTATTAAAACCTAAAATATGAGTTATTTAAGTTTATTGAAAAAACCTAAAATATGAGTTATTTAAGTTTGTTGAAAGGGAAAAATCCTGTCCCATATAGTGAAACTTAAATGAACATAAATTGGATTATTTTACATTTTAAATTTGCCATACAACATCCCTAATATCAATGTTTTCCAGCCCTAATGTCCTCAGAAATGTATTCATAAGTAATAGAATTTCCCACACCAGTATTGTGTAGTATACTTATTGTATAAAAATAACAAGTATAAAATGTTATGTTAGTAATTCTAATGAAGCATACTAATTCATCAGTGGAAAAGCTTGAAATTAAATAAGTGCACTTTCATCTTGCCGAAAATTTGAATTATTTACCTTCACAGAGACCAATGCATTGTCATCTTTCCGCTCTAGCACATGCACATTGTGGTCAAACAGATCCACCACATATATATGCCTATAAATGAGAAAGAATATTAAAATGAAGAAACTCAGACCTCAGAAGCACAAATGACCGTGTGCATAGCCCTACATCATTCTTACCTTTTGTCTGGTGAGATATTGATGCCATTTGCAAAGTAATATCCCTCAGAAACCACTTTTACTTCCTCAGGACTGTAGTACACAACGTTGGTCCAGGGCTGAGCCAGAAAAGGCTCCACTATACCTTTAAAGATCTCATGTGTAAAGTAGTGATCATTGGTTGCATAGAAGCTTTCAACTCCCACTGCAACAATATCATTCACACTGGAAAGATGTAGCAGAATTGAACAATTATTTTTATTATATACAATAAATAAATACATTACATGGGATAGTTTTACAAATATTGTTGCAGACAGACCATATGTCCCTATTCAGTAAATCTCAAATGCCGTTCCTGGTAGTAACAATTTAAATTTGTCACCATACTGTACCTGTAGAGAAGCTCATGTTTGATGGTTTTCAGATGCACCAGGGAGAGGGAGTCCTCAACAAATCTGAACAGCTCTACTTGGCTTTTGTGTTGAGGATGATTGACAATAAACAGGTATATTGCGCCATCTGGAAATGAGGAAAGCATTGTAAAAAGTATTCTATATTTATTTGCAAAAACCCAAATAGAAACTTTCTTCAGTAGTAAAACTGTCAGCGGAACTGAAAATGATTTTTTTTATTACAAAATATATTCTGGCTGTTAATGTAGATTTGTTGATAAATAAAGATATAGTTAAATCTGGAACAAACTGAAAAAGCCACTGGGGTTTTTGCCCTTCAGGTGCTATCTTGTAGAGATTGGGGGGAACCACACTTAAATGGAAAGTGCTTTTACCACTTGTGTCAGTGTATACACTGATGCCATGAGGGTTGAATGATTCCAGATCAAAGTTTCTTGGCATGCGTAGCTCCACTGGTTTCATCCGAGGATCTTGCATATTGAGGGAGAAGATCTTTCCTGTCTCCTCTGAGGATGGCAGTCCAGGATACTTCAAACCCTTGAGATATTTAAAATATACAAAATTATACAGACTATAAAAAACATTGCACAATAAATTATGCCGTAATAAATGTGGACACTGGATTGGAAAGGATGCAGCCTTTGCTCAGATTTAGGGGCATTGTATAAGAAGTTTTCTTTTTCTGCCTAGGCTAAATCTTCAAAACCTACATGTTTTTATGCAGTTGAAGAGATGCTGGTCAAGTACACAATAAGAGAAAAGCAGACACATCAATTCACCTTTATGGAAAGTTCATGTGGTTTATAGTCGGCTCAGGATGGATTTATTTACATTTTTGGAGATCTTTGGAGTAGACCAAACAAACAATCATTAAGGCTATGAGCATAACAATAATAAACCTGCAAAATAAGCTGATTAGTCCACAGACAGAAAATGCTGGCAGCAAACATGCCCCTAAAAAGCTGTTGAAATATGAGTTTTTCTTAGTTTTTGCCTGCTTTATTCCATTGTAAATTGAATATCTTTGGGGTTTGTAGGCCTACTGTTGGCTAGACAAAAGAGGACATTTGAACATACCTTGGACTCGGGGAGACTAAGGACGTTACAATTTTCTGACATTTTGTAGTCTAAAAGATTAATTAAATAATCGGTACATTTAGTTGTACAGCCAATCAATCAATCAATAACAATGAAATTAATGTTAAAAAATAATCGTTTTCCTTTTTTATACATAACAACAATGCTAGTTAGGGCACACAGAACTGAAATAATGAACTTTTTAGAGGTTGAACAGAGTCTGGCCACAGGGGTGGTTTTACTAACGGGAACAAGATTAGGCTACTTTGTTGAGTTGTTTTCTATTGTATGTTTGTTTAACCTTAGCAGGGTAGGCCTACACTTGGCTCAAAAACAATAGGCCTACTTACAGTGCTGATAAATGCAAGCCCGTCTCCAAGGATCGTTATATCCTCTGAGCCATGATCTGAAAGCGCGATAGTTGCACAAGTTAATTTTGTTCCCTGATGTTCATCTCAAGTCTTTCATTTGCCGTTACTTTAGCCTACCCAGATTTTTGAGTGCGACACAGTTGGGGAGGTGATTCTGGACCAGCTCCCTTGAAGCGAAGGTCCTTCTCCTGCAACGTTGCAGAAGTTACATTAGAGCAGGTGGGCTACAAGAGTTTTTTCTCTCTCTCTCCCCAACAACTGATAAACTCGGCAACAATCGCAGAAACATTGCTGTATCGTTTCAACATTATTGGGGTAGCTTTCTGTTTTTACCTGAAGTTTACAATCCTCTCTCCGAACAGCACCGATAGGGCCGCTATTACAAGCGAGATGAAGACTAACTTTCCCATTTTGCAATCGCGACAGGAAAGTTCCCGAACTGCTCCTGCTCGATTACTGAAGCCGAGGCATGCCATAGCATGCGCAGTGCTGCCTTCAGGACTATCGGAAATATAGGAGCATATCTGTTGATTTACGTTGACGCGCCTTGCATTCTTGAATTGCTTCATTTCCATCTTACATTGTACAAATACATCCGATACTTAAATCAATTTATCCACTGACATTCGTTCCGACTTACGCGAGCCCCGTCTTCTAGCTGCAGAAAGAGTGTAACTATATTGGTATCTCGACCTATGAGATAAAATGTATTACATGTTTATTGTTAACAAAAAGCCCACCGAAAACAGAACACCAGACCTTTAACCGTGAGTTCCAATGTAGAAGCACCTAAATGCAGCATGAATCCTATTGCCAAATTGCATCTAAAAACAGCTCTAATGCTACTGTATCAGATGCATAAAAGATGTGGATTTAGTTTTTGTATAGTCTATGAGATTTAGTCTGCTCTAGGTAGTGAGTTGAAATAAAATTATTTTATGATTGCTGCATTCATTGCATGTTTAATCCTTGTAGGATGTAGCAGTAGCCTATTGTCCTCATGAATGAGTGTGAAGTAAATGCCTGTGTCCTTAACTGACATTTGATCTCATGACCATAGGGATAATTGCATATGTAATGGCAGGAGTCATCTCTGTGTGTAATTTTAACCTTTGAAATTTCAGGGTACAAGTTTAGTTTTTGGCAATGCCTGGTTTGTAGTAGCCTTCACGTAAATGACTGAAGCAGACTAATTTTTACATACAGTCCATGGTTGGGAGTCTAATTTGTTCTGGTATGTACATGTCCCTCACATTCAGCTTCTATTCTTCTCAAGCTGAAATGTGTTTGGTGCCTCGATAATTCAAAACACTATTGAGAAAACAATTGAGGATATATCCACTGAACACTCACTTTGTTCAAGCTAACTAAAATAGCAGAGATGCAAATGTATGACAACAGAACTACAAAGCTGGGAAATCCACATATCATTTGGTGCCATTATTAATTCAGTATCAGAGGAAAATGGCCTTGTGGGAAATGCTGACTACGCTGTTTTAATTCACGCATAGATTGCCAATGCAACCAGTCAACAGAGGGTATACTCAATAACATATAGTGCCTGCAAAACCCTGTTTAAATTGTTTATTTTTGAAGTTGTTTTTGTAGGTGATGACTCCTCCCAACATAAAACAAAAAGTTACAAAATTGTCTATATAATCAAAATCATGTGTAAGAGACTTCATAAAAAACAAACATGAACACATACATACACATATAGAAGTGAAAGTAACATAAAATTGGCAAACTATTGACCCTGTGATAACTCAGCATTGGGTGCATGCAACCTGACAGTCACTGTAGAATATCTACAAAAGTCCAATTAAAGAATTATAGCATCTAACAACTTCAAAACACCAACAACTCCTGCACATTACATTGTGTGCAACCAGTGAGCACTGTTAGGTGGGGCACACCAGACTCCTGACTCTTGTTTTGTGACGTTGTGTAAAGGTTCACAGTGTAATACAGCAGGATCCCCATCAAACAGTTTCAAGCAAGACTGTATATTTGGAACATACAAAATAAATTTTATTATCCATTCTCTTCATGTCTACATCTTATTAGAATTTCTAGACAATGGCATTGTCAAATAACACCCAAATTAATTCTAATAATCCTGACAGGTGCAACAATACATTTCTGTCAAGTCCAGGTGTCAAAATATAACTGAATGTGAAAAGCAATTTAAATCTTCTTCTTTGTTATTTTCAACATAAAAAGGGGAGCCATGGCCCTGGGCCGCAGTGAGAGCTAGGCAGGACATGGCCATGAGCACACATAAACACGGGCGAGGAAGTGGCTTCAGGGTTGAGCCCCGGTGGCTGCTGGGACTTGTGTGGCCAGAGTGTTGGGAGCAGAGATGACGGGTGATCCAGCAATGTTAGCCAGCGGCTGTGAGGAGGACATTGAGGTGATGCCTAGGAGAGACAAGAGGGGCGGCTTATTAATCATTTGGTGATGGGTCATATTTACATGTCATCACAATCTGCAGTTAGTGTTATAACTGTGACTGCAGCCAAACACCATCTGACTATTTTCAGATGGTCCTCTTAACAATTTGACAATGTCTTTGGCTGTCAATTAAGTTAGATCTAACTTGAAGCCAGTCTGACTGAATTTTACTTTCTATGCAGCCTTTCACAATCGGACTCTTACTTCTGTTGCAATTAAGAGATATAACTTTCTTAAATAGATAATGAGAGAAACATCTAAAAATGTAGACTATTCCTTTAACCAGGGTCATTCTGGGCAGAAATACTCACCGGCCATCATACTTGATGAGCTGACTGGTGTGGAGCTGGCAGCCATCCCTCCAGGTGTGGCCCCTCTTCCCTGATCTTTAACGATTGGATCTGAGAACAAAAGGTGGATTTGAACGAGTCATAAACAAAATCCATGTGTTAAGGCAATCAAGCCAAGATGCAGACAGGGTAATAAAACAAAAGGGGGAAAAAAACAACAACGCTTACAGAAGTAGGGATGATCCATGGCCTCTCGAGCTGTGAGGCGGGCTTGATGGTCATAGCGCAGCAGTTTGTCCAGGAAGTCTAGAGCCTCTGTGCTGACCAGGTGCTGGTTCTCACTGTGCACAAACCTCTCCCACCTTTTGCGGGAGTGTCTAAAGAACACACCAGGGATCACATGTTAAGTGCATAGGTATTCATTAGCCAAAATATTGACCAAAAAACATTCAGCGATGCTTCAGAGGCCGAACAGCTACAAGGTTTTACCTTCCGAGGATGTCATTGAACCGTGGATCCAATTCAATGTTGTACTTGTCAATATAGTCATACAGGTCCTCAGTGCCCAGTACTTTTGCAATTCGCACAAGCTGGAGGTTAGAAGAAATATAAATCAACGATTACAAGAGTACATTTACTCTTTTAGCTGACGCTTTTATCTAAAGTGACTGAGAATTGCTATATATGTCAGAGGTTGTACACCTCTGGAGCAACTAGCCAAACGCATTTGTCTTAGGTGCAATCAACACTATTAGGTTTTCATTTAAAACAAAAGCCTTTTGCACATTTGCACCTCCCATCCAGATGATGCATCCATAGCCCAGTGTCAAAGTCCACTGGAAGAGTCTCAGAAGCGTGTCAGCAGTGGAGCGTGCAGCCTGCCCCACATTATTTACTTGTTATTAATTTGTCGTTTTTGTGCGTCTACTACATTCTTCACAGCTCTTTGAGACGCTGTTTCAATCCGTCAACTTCGGGCTGCATTTCCCACAAGGCACATTTCAAAATTTCTGACATGTTTAGATTTGGTAATCAGTGTTTGCATTTTGTACTTCTACTTTTAGCCTTAAGTAGGCTCCCTAGTTAAATCTTTTAACCGTGTTTATTGTTGCCACAAGGTTTTTATTTTGAAAATTGACTGGATTCTCTCTGCAGTTCGGTGTCTGACTTTCTGCCTGGTTCGATCTGCTCTGTCTTTTTGCTAGCAGCAAAAATAGACCTGCTAACTATTCTCTGTGGAGCGGAGCGGAGAGCCACTTCTGGGACGCGCTGCAGACTTAAAAGCATCGACTATAATAGGCACGATTCTGGCAACCCCAGCGCAGCCATAACGCGCCGTAGCTGGAGACAGTGGATTTTAGCCGTAAAACGGCAAATCCGAAGAACTAAAACGGAGAACTTTAAAAAACGCTGCCGACCCCGTTTTATTTTTAAAACTCAGTTTTAGTGTTTTAGTGATTACGGGCAAAAATTGGAGGACTTAGAAAACGATGATGCAGATGCTCACATTTAGCTTCCTGATTGGCTCTTACTGGTCTTGCAAAGAAAAAACAGACATCTGACAGTGTTTTTGTTTTGGTATTTTTATTATTTAACCCATCGTTATTTGTTCTCAGAATTTGCAGAGAAACAGAGAGGTTAATTTTTGTGTTAGAAGATGGGGAAAATCCAAAAGGCAAGTTGAGTTTCTTTTGGGCAACTTAATAAAACAAACTGCTGCTGACGAAGAAAGTCAACAAAGCAGACACATGCTCTGTTGACTTTCACAGGGAGAAAGAAACAGAGGGGGGCAGGGCAAGCAAGCGTGTGTGCAGTGACAGAAGTGCAGGTGTGTGCATGTGTGCGAAAAAGAGAACTGAATGGGTTTAAGTTGAGTCTCTAAGGCCCCATACACACTGCTCTGTTTTAGTTTAAAAAGTTTTAAAATGAAGACGATCTTCATCCACACCAGCGTTTTAGCTGCACATCAGACTTGATCTCAGTCTGTATTAAAACGCACATGTAGTGGCCGTTCACATACACTGGGCATGCGTGTGCCGGTGTAAACATGAAGCAGATTGTCTATTCCATAGTCACAGAAGACTTGGCAAAAGAATAAAGTACTAGAGACGAAGAATCACACCAGATTTTATGTTTTGCAATACTGTTACTGAATGTAACATGGGAGTTTCAAGTGACTGTGGCGGCGGAAAACAGACTGGGAGTCATCGTAAAGTAAACGGCGACATGCGCAGTAAAAGTGTAGGCAGACAATTGTTATTTGCATGGTACAAAATATTTTAACAAAAATACCAAATAAAAAACTCTGCCAGTAGCAATGTGTTTCTGCTTTGCATGACTTACAAGACCCAATCATAGAGCCAAACGCAAACATCTGCGTCAAGGTTTCTAAAGTCCTCAGTTTTTACCCGTCTTCACTAAAATGCTCCCCGGAGTTTTAAAACGAGAAATCGGGTCGGCAGCGTTTTCAAACTTCTCCATTTAAGGATTCACTGTCGCTGTTTTAGTCTGGATGGGAGGTGAAAACATAGCAAAATTTTAAAACGAAAACGCATTAGTGTGGATGGGGCCTAAGAGAGAGAGTGAAATATCTTTAAAAAAAGCTACACAATAAATAGAAGGCTTCAAATAGACCCCGTGATCATTATTTGTTGATACTGCCCTATCTTCACATATTTTAGGGTAAACAGTGGGTACAACAAGTTTTAGAATCTGTAAATTTGTGGCATTTAAATTTACATCCACAAAAAGTTGTTCTTTTTGCCTCTGACAGGCTCAGACTCTTATGCCAGATGTCTGGCAACACCATGGAAATATACCTACGAGTGACACCCGGCAACACCCCCTCTGAAATCTCATGAGAGATAAGTTGCTGCAAGAAGATGCCGGTAGAAACATGACTCAGAGTTGGAGAGGAGTTTGTTGTGTATATAGAGGCTCGCCTCTCACAAGATTTCAGAGCGAGAATTGTCCTTGAGCAAGACTTCTGTTTCTGGTTGTAAACAGAGGGTGTGACTGGGTGTTACTTGTAGGTATTGTTTTCCATGATGTCGTCAGTCACCTTGTACAACAGTCTGAGTCTGTCAGTGGCAAAAAGAAGCACTTTTGGATGTAATTTTGACAGGCACATTGTCCTAGATTGCAGCAGCTGCCAGCTGAAACAAACTACTGTTCAGATTCCAAAACATTTTGTACCCTCTAATCATTTTGACCCCAATATGTGTCAAAATGGGTTTGAAAATACCATAATGACTCTTTAAGAAGGTTATTTTATTATTTATTAGCCATGGAATTGAAACACCACATTTCAACTGTAGCGACACAAATCCCTGACGAGCTATGGAATAAACTGGAAGTGCTGTTCAATTTTACAGTGAAGTTAGGGAAAGCCAACAACACAACTGATTCATCTTTTACCCCTTACTTTTACATTCAGTACACCAAACTCCCAAAAAATTAATAAATGATTACCCTCACTCAATAACTGCTGAGATACCTTTAAGAAATACATACAATCCCAGGTGCTCCAGCAGAGCTGCTATGTGGCCAACTACTGGGTGCAAAGAGAATTTGGTTTGACTGTTTGAAACCAACAATGCCATGTATTATGCAGCCCCAGTCACTTGTCTCTTTAGGCCACGTGTTTGTGACCACATAAACAAAAAGGTGTTAAAAAGACCCCATTCTTCATACCTGATCGTAGTTGTCATGACCGTGAAAGAAAGGTTCCTTTCTGAAGATCATGCTGGCGAGCATGCAACCCAAACTCCACATGTCCAGGCTGTAGTCGTACATCTACAAATAACAGAGGTCAAGAGGCTTGAACTGGTTTCATGGCTGCATTTAAAACTGTCTTCCTTAAATTAATAATATAAAAATATTGATGATGATAATAATAATAATAATAATAATAATAATAATAAAAGTGCTAGTTTGACCATTTGTAAAATTGGAATGACTTGACATGTAGGGGAAGAGTGTTGGAACCTCACCTGGTAGTCTACCAGCAGTTCAGGTCCTTTGAAGTACCTTGATGCCACTCTCACATTGTATTCCTGGTTTGGGTGGTAAAATTCTGCCAAACCCCAATCGATTAGGCGGAGCTGCAAGTTTAAAACATTTAGTTGAGTGCAGTTTTGAAAATTGGGATTAGTGGACGTCACAGCAGAAAAGACAATATGAGAAAAATGGTCAGCATATGAGACAATACCTTTCTGTGTTCATGATCAATCATTACATTGTGTGGCTTGACATCTCTGTGCATAATCCCCATACTGTGGCAGTAATCCAGAGCCTATCAGGTACAGTGGGGGGGAGAGATGTACTGATGAAACTAGAGATTGATACATTACTTCAGGCAAATATTAAATAAACAATGCAGAGCATAAAGTTTAGAAATCAAGTGTACCAAAATCTGTTTCTTACCTTTAAGATTTCGTACATGTAGAACCGTATGTCAAAGTCAGATAGGGTTTGATACAATTGCTGTAAAAATAAATAAATAAATAAATAAATAAAATTGTCTGAGCCAATTGTAAAAGATTATAATGAGCATGTGCCAGAGTACAAGGACGGAAAACATAAATCTTTACCTTGAAGTCTGTGTTGTTCACATGTTCAAAGACAAGAGCAGGGGTTCGGGACTGAAGAGAAAGAGAATAAATGTACATGTGTATTTATGCATGAAACCTTATACACACACATATACACACACACCACTAAATTGTCACAGTACAAAAGGGAGAACAGAATTACCACAGGATCCTTGACGATATCTAACAGCGAGATGATATTTGGGCCACCCCTCAGATTTTCCAGGATCTTTATTTCTCTCTTGATTTTCTTTTTCTTGACCGGCTGTGAACACATATTATTCTAGTGAGGTACATGAAATGTCCAGAGGTGACAAAACAAAGACAATTTTTTTGTAAAACATAAATAATCACAATAATCAATAATCGACTATCTCCATACCTTCAGTATTTTGACGACCACTTTCTCGTTGTTTGTGATGTTTATGGCTTCAAACACTTCACTATATTTGCCTCTTCCTAGTTTTCTGACTAGCTGATAGTCATCTTGGTTCCTATAAAACAAAAAAGCCTCGGTGAGTGACGCCGAGATGGCTCACCCAACAAATACAACTAATGCCAACTTACCCCCATTCAACAACATGGGATTCATAGTCCCAATATTCCCGAGGTCTCTGTGTGTTTACATCAGGGTAAACTCGAGAGCGACTTGGAACAGGGCCAGACATATTCTACACCGGATCTTCTCTAAATCTCCTAAAACAAAAAAACAATTTCCAAAAGTGTTGTTACTAAAAACAACAATAAATACATACAAGGGAGAAACCAGTCAATTTTAAAAGCATTCTGTTTACTAATTACTGTACAATGGTTTGCACTCCATTACACCATAATGCTAGAAATAGGTGATATAAAAAGGAAAATTTATTATAAGGCAACACAATACCTGGGAGGTTCCCTCCAGGATGATGGTGATAGATGAATCGGAACAGAAACAGTTGAGATGCCTTTATGGTAAGAAAGCTACATGGGCATACAGACACAGTCCAACCATTCAGCAACATGTGTAGAACTAAGAAATGTTCATTAACTATTAAACAGATGTTTTGCACGTGCTACTGGAAGACAACAAACAGTGACACAAACTAAAATAGCAGTAAGTTGTTTAAATAACAGACGTAACTACTCAAACAAATTGACTAATGTCTAGTGTGTCAAACGTTAAATGCGGTAGCGTGTGAAATTCAGAAACCTGAATGTTAAATGGGGGCATCCAACCAGTCTAATCAGGAGGTACAGGGTTCAATACAGTCATCACTGGGGGCTACACCACGGCAGTATGTCCTGTTGAAAATAGACAAAGTAGGTTAATCAAAATCAATTCTATCAATTAAACAAACACGAGCAAACTGTGTGAGCTAACGTACCTATCCAGCAAACGTTAGTAAGGCTGCGATAAATTATTAGGTTAAAGAGAAGTATCCTATCGACAAAAAGGTCTATATAGTACGAAACAACAGCTCAGTTATTGCCAGTTTGCCGCTAAACTAGTACTTTGATGAAAAGGTGAGCGTACGCACAAACCCTCTGTGGCCCAAGGCCCGCACAAGTGCAGTGGAGCTAACAGCTAACTTAGCTATGAGGCAAACCGGGCAGCTGGTTCGGCTGCTAGCGAGTTAGCATTAGCTCGTCAACAGCAGAGGGAAAAGCCGGTAGGAAAGTCACAACTATATCTCGACCCCGTTATGGGACTGTAACTGGGGGAAAATAAATAACCCGCGTCAAAATAGCCAAGAAACCATTCTACTTATCATTATTAATGAAGAGCTAAACAACAAGCTTCGACAAAGATATTTCCTAAAGCTAGGAAGTGCTAGGCTAACATGCTAGGGGAGTGAATAGCCTGGTGGCTGGCGAGGAAACAGACTGCCAACGCCTTGAAAAAGCCTCCTACAAACACTGTGATCGAACTGTAGAAAGGCATCACGGGGGTGTTACTTGTTCCCAGCTTTTTCTCACATATGAAACACCCAACGGCAGTTCCAAACCCACGAAGATTTGTGATTAAATAACACGATTACCTCTCAGCGTTGTTGGGACGTCAATATGGCGATGCTGGGGATCAAGAGCTTAACGTTAGTGCGAATAGCCTTTCCTGCAGAGGGCGCTCTCCTTTTTCTTGGTCATGGGGGTGACTGTAGCTCCCTCTGCCACCAACAGGTCTGACTGAAGTTAAAAACTTTTATCTGCATGTTTCTGTGTGTAAGTTAAAGTCACACATGTCATGTTTTTTTTAGTTATTTATAAAAACCGCATGCATGTTTAACTACCATTACTAGGTTTAATTACCAGATAGCCTATTATTCAG
>JAPMOB010251663.1:0-21195 GCA_029875015.1 Lepomis gibbosus
TTAATTTGGATGGTATAGTATCATGAGCCACAAGTCTTGTGACACTCATGTCAGGCGGCAGGCGTTATTGTTGTTGTTGTTGTCGAGTTTCCATGCGCCGATTGCTTTGGGCCAGGCCTAGTCAAAGTCCAGGGCCGTTTTTTAGTCCCAGTCCGTCCCTGTTTCAGACCAAAAGCGAAGCGAACGTTCGGGGCAGTGAGTTTACATACAAAGTCAATGCAAAGACGCTTAGAGCTGCGATTTCTTGTCGTGCGGCACGATGCGATGCAAAGAGGGCGGTGCTGGCGACGCAAAGGCAACGCATAGGAATTTGTGTGAGTTGAATATTTTCAACTCAAGCGAGAAATTCGCGTGACGCTGTGTTGCGATAACCTATTGACCCTGAGATTGTCCGCACGTCACCGACAGCTTCAGAGCGTTGTGTGGAGAGGGCCAAACAGAGCGGGCGTTTGAAAATCTGCAGGCCGGCTTACAGCTGCTAAACTTGGGCTAGAGGAGCAGGGCGCAACGCTCCAGCTTCAGACAAATAAACACTGTGGTCGGACTGGACTTTGCTCGCAACTAAGCCGTTTGCTCGAGAGAGGAGCTCGGAGTAAACTGCTTTTATTAAATTAGTTTTTACTTTAGCTTTTGGGATTACAACATTGATTTATCTTCACTCGAGCTTCTCAGCAGCTAGATTCCGTGCACATCCGGTTCCAGTGTTGTTAGCGTTGTTTGGCACTACTTCATATAACAACCGGACAATACTGGACATTGATGGGAGAAAAGAAAGCGAGGAGGTTGGCACTATCTGGTGAGTTCAGAAAACATGTGTCTGTAACTTTATTCCAGCTATCGTACTTTACTGTGACCAAGTTAGCATAGCATAGCCCTGATTGATCCAAACTCCATTCAGAAAACAAACATTTTAGATGTTGTTGTCCTGTTGACAGACCTGACAAAGCAAGAATTCATATGTTTAACAAAACTGCATCGTATTGTAGTTATTTCAGCATCAGTCTGATCCGTTTTTGGTATTTAATCAAAACAAATTGTTTACTTTGCGTTCATACAGTTGTAGTAATGGCAAGTGGCAGCGGATGTACTCACGCAAGGAAAGCATCGCAAGGCGAAAATTCACGTTTGGTCTGAAAGCACCATAGACTCCATGTCCACCAAAGCGTTTTTTTGCCAGCTGGAAATGCCCGCTGCTCTTCTTAAAACGCCCAGCAGGGAGAGCTAGTGGGCGTTTTTGAGACGCATTAGGTTTTTTTTGACTGCTTTGGGTGCTATCCATGGAAGTATACCATACGTATGAAGTACATGCAAGTAGTTCTACCGAACTTTACTGGACGTAAAAATGTCAACACAGAAAAGACTACTTGCTCTGGCCTTGCGCCGTATGAAGAGAAGGCGGAGGCAGGTAGAGAGAGAGGACGGACTTGCTGGATGTGGGTTCATGAGATTTTGTGGGTCATTTTGATCATTTTGCAACTCTTGGCGACCTGAAAAACAACGCTCAGCACCCAGCGTGGAAGACACGCTCAGTGCCTCGTCACGCTGCTGGTGTTTTTACCACGTTGTAAAAATGTGGCGCTTCCATTGCAATGAACTGAAAAAAGACGCCGGCGTCAGAAAAAAACGCTTTGGTGGACACGGGCCCTGACTCAGTAGATATCTCTGCAACAGAATACATTGACATCTTTTACGTAATGATAGAATCAACATGTCCTCATACCTAAACAACAAAAGATAATACAACATGACCATTGGAAAGAACAATGACACATATGACCTTATGTAAGTCACATAACATAACAAAAAAATGCGGTTAACGTTGTGAGACTTTCATAGTATGGATAGGTTTTAGGCAACAAAAGTACTTGGTTAGGTTTAGGGTAAGATCGTAGTTTGGGTTAAAATAAGTGGCGAGGAGGGGCTGTCAGAACTATTACTTCTTCACATTGTGTTGATAATGTTAGTTAAGATTTTAAATGTTTCAAGCTTAAATTTTATATATAATATAGTATATAGTATATTATATATTGTACCTTGAAAGACCACTAGACTTACACAGTCTTTAAATCAGTATTGTTAAATTTGAAGAGAAAAGAGTGCTGCTACACTACAATCAGATTAAAGCCAGACGTCCTTGTCCAACTTTGACCAACTGTACTTGCTGTAGCACGTTCCCGTGCAACAATTAATTTTTAACCATATTTCATGTATGCTCACAATCAGTTTTACCTCCAAATAATGTGCTCAACTGCTTTTTTACATTTGTCTTATCACACAAGGCTTTCATAATTGATGGATATTTTGGGCAAAATCCAGAATATAATAAACCAGAATTATACTTATATAGAATTAGGATTATACGGAAAAGCTGGTGATATTCGGTTTTTTGATGTTGTCAAGAAATCCAATCAAAAGTCCAAAACCAATGCATTCATGATGATGAAGGAACATGACACTCAGTTAATTGTTGTAGTTCATTTGTGTGTTTTAAAAAGTTTTGGACAACAGTGCAGGTCTTTCAGACTTTGTCTCTTTTTGATGGGATTTATTTGATGATGAGACAAATAGAGAATTCCACCAGACATATCATTTAAAGAAGTCATACATTAGTCATACTTAAGCTGTCAAAATCTCGCACATGATACACCATCCTGACACCTGTAACTTGATCGTGACAGAGGAATGTCAGAAAAGTCCAGTGACACCATCTGTATGTAGAGTTTATCTACCAGCGAGATAAACACAAATATTCACACATCATTCTACGCAAACCTCCTAAACACATCACACACTCCCTGTTGAGATTAGGATGACTATCTCCTGCCTGCTCTGACAGGATAAAAGAGCTAGGCCTTTGCAAATGACATTTTTGCCAGCAGACTGTAAAGACTGTTACGTGACAACAGAGCATCTCCTGAAGGTTGGAAAAAGAGGAGAGGAGAGAAAAGGGAAGATTGAGATCAGACTCTCAGCTGTTCTGCTCCCATCTTCTACCAGTGTTGACATTTCAGAGTGTTTTATATCATGTCAGAATGTGGTTTTGAAAATGTGCCACTGACATTGTGGCTCTGAAGCTGAGCTGTGGAAAACAGATTTGTCTGAGGTCTTTTCGGCTGTTTAGGATTCCCAAATCAAACATAACCCTGATATTCTATATAAATGACAAGCATGTGCATGTGCTCATGTTCACCAAATCCAGAAATGAATCAAAGCCAGTAAGATAAAAACATCCAATAGCCTCTTTCATCTGGTTTGTTTAGAATTTTTCCATCTCGTGTTTATCCCTCGAGTAAAACTATGCATCTTGTTTTGCAATCAGCTCGCCTTTAATCTGTTTGGGACATTGTCTCCCTTTCTATCAGTACACAGGTGAGTTATCGCTGCAGCTCTGCATCCTGCCAAGCGTGGGTTTTCACAGCTCAGGGGCCACTATCTGGACTCGTACTGAACAGCTATCTCCACATGTGGGCCAGAGGGCGGACATGTCCACAGCTCACAAGATCAGACACGGCACTGAGCCCTTCCATGATATGCCTGCTCTAAGGTGATGTTGCAAACCTCAGGAGATTACAGATGAGCTGATTCAAGATATCATACATGCAATGGGGCAGCAGGTGGGTGCAAAATGAAAATGAGATGATCTGCTTTGAATCAGAACATTATTTGTGTTTTGAGTAACTCAGAAAAGATGCTTTTACTTAATGCTCTGTTTCAAACTCCAAACCTGGAATTTAAAAAATCCTATGAAGACCAAACATGAGCAGATAAAATCACTCAACTTATGGCATGTTAATCAGAGAAGTGTACTTATAAGCTCAGTTGACTGCCTGCATGGCCATGTGTTTTTTAGCTGTTGGAAGAACTCATATGATTTTGATGGTGGGGAAAAGCTGAGCACCCGGAGAAAACCCACACAGACACAGGGAGAACATGCAAACTCCACACAGAAAGGACTGGACGACAGCGGTTTGAACCCACGACCGTCTTGCTGTGAGGGCACAGTGTTATCCGCTAGACCACCATGCCATCATGGAGATACTTTGTTGTTATCACATGCCCTAACTGTGGACTTATATAAGTGGATTGCTGTTATCATTTTACAGCACAGAGTGCTGTTGTTTTATTGTTGCTCACAAAAATAAATGTTACATACAAAATTATATACATTAGATGGATAAAAAACAAGACAAAGAAATAAAAAATATTTTAAGTTTTGAGGATGAATTACACAGTCTCACAGAGGAAGCTGCTCTGTAGTCTTATGGTACAACAGAGGGAAGCAGGGTGAACAGTAGTGTTGTGTCGTTTAAAGAACGCTTTGTTCACTTGACCTAATCTTGTATGTGACTCAAGAGGAACGGGATGTCTCAGTGAGTAATTTGTTCATTATCACACGTGTGAATAGTCTTGGACTCTTACATTCACTCGTTACAAAGCAGCTGCATGGTCTCCGTCAGCACAGGAAACAGAATTGATAAGTTCAGGACTCTCAACTGTGGGTCTCTAGGTCTGAGTCGTTCATTTGTCACGTGACAGCTACTGTGGAGCAGGAATGAACTACTCGTTCGTCGCTCACATGGGTCCTCCTCAGTCTTTCCTTCATTCTGCTGGCTGAGTGACTGCCAGCGCCGGAGAATGAGGGGAAGGTCGGCTGTAAGGTAACAGTCACTGGACTGACATTTTATAGCTATTTTGTTTATTATGTGACATTTTATAAAGCATAACGCTATTACAGCGCAGTGATGTTGTGCTAAGTTATAGTTTTAACACATCTACACAGTAACTTTAGTCCTGCTAGTGTTTAACATTACAGCTAACAGCTGATGAGAGTTGTTCTGGGTCCACTTCAGTGCCCTGGCAAGGTTCTACCGGGAGCCGAATTACCTCAGAGGTCATCTCCTCTCCAAAACAAACAGACCCGGTCATTAAAACATTAAAACACAGCCACGTAGCAACGTTAACGTTAGCCCTGTAGCCCTGTAAACTGTTTCTCTCTGTCTGCAGAATTCGGACCTGTTTATTTCTTTGTTCCTCTCTCTGTGCTGGAGTTCTTTAAGAACTTGGTGCCTTGATCCAGATTATGATTAAATTGGTTGAATTTTAAAAGGAGCGTGTTTATTCATATAGTGTATCAAGCTTATTATTTCAATATATTTACTGCAAATCTGATGTTAATATTTTACTCATGGATAGGGACGTTAGGCTACTGTATGAATGAGTACGTTAGAGGTAATGATAGTTATTATATACATTAGCCTTTATATGGCTGGTCTGGTTGTATACTCGGGAAAGATTGTGAAAATGGAAGGATTTAGGCGGAGTAGTGGATTGCATATAGACAACATATTTCTGTGGTTTTTACATGGTTTGAATTTGGTTGTGGGGCCCAGGGGGCTTTATATAATGGTGACAGACAGTAATCAAGAGGTGAATTTGTGCATTATACTTTCAATTAAAGTAATCCAGGCAGCCTTCCGTGTTTGAGAATAGCGTTGTTTTTTAATCGCCCACTAGGGGGGTTCAGTGCAGCAATAACCAGCCTAGTATGAATGAACGAAATGACACAAAAAAATATTAGTTAATTTTAATGAACTAGATTTGAATGAACGAGTCTGTCAAAAGACTCGAACTTCATCACTAGTGAACAGACTGCTAAAGAGCCATTTCTGAGCTCTCTTTACCAGCATGGTGATGTGACATGACCATGTCAGGTTCTCTGTTATGCTAATTCCCAGGAACTTAAAACACTTCACCCTCCACCTTAGTTCCACTGATGTAGAGAGGGGGGTATGTCTTTTTCTCCTTTTTCCGAAAATCTACGATCAGGTTGTACTCTGTGCACCACTCTGCGAAATTGTTGATTTCCTCCCGATTATGGAGTCTCGTCGCTGTTTGAAATCCATCTGATGATGGTGGTGTCATCCACAAACTTCACGACAGAGTTCTCTCCATGTCGCAGGTTTGCACTGAGCACTAGAGTTCAGGAGGTTTGGCCACCAATCTGAACTGTCTGAAATTTCAGATCACAACAAACAGCATTCTTTAGTAGGTGTTGTTTTTCTCAAGTTGTGTGAAGACTGAGTGGGGGGCAGTGAAGATGCCATCCTCTGTGGATCTGTTTGCTCTGAAAGCAAACCGGTGAGGGTGCATGCTGACTGGATGTTGTTATGTGCTGGAGAACAAGTTTCTGAGGACGGTAGCTGTTTAGACTAGACACTGCAGACTTTTTAGGTACAAGGATAATGGTAGATGTCTTGAAAGAGGTGGTAATACTCTCCTGTGACACTAATAGTTAAAAAATGTCAATACTAGCGTTAACGCATTATCATTGCATTATTATTGCAGACATTTTATCTCACGTTAAGGCAGTTTTTATTATTGTTATTTTGAAAGTCCGTTGCTCTCTGGCTCTAAATACACATACAGTCAAACCATGGGTCACGGAAGGGAGGGGTGTTGATCAGCCTGCAAACAAACAGTGGAGGGAGGCTTCGGCGGACTACGTTGGATGCAGCGTGTGGGAGAAGAAGAAAACAAAAGCAAGACAAGCGATCAAATGTCATAGCAACGTGGATAGCTATACACTGCATGCTAATTAGTATTGGGGAAAATGTTGGTTGTTCTTTGCTCCGGTTATCAGACAGAGATGAGTGCTCCGCGACTAAACGGTAATGGTAACGGCTTCTGTGCGCAACACAGCTGTAGCCTATTTAACTTAGGTTAAAATTATAGGCTACATAACTTTAACTGATAGGCCTACATCTAGTTTTGTAGGGATGCTCTGCCATGCAAATTCCTTCCTGTTGATGTCCTATTTAGTAAACAGTAATAGATGCTGGAAACCACATGTTCTTCTACTTTTGTGTAAATAGCAGTACATTTTAAGTAACAGTGCGCAATACACTACTTTATTATTAATTATTCAATTTTGCACATAACTATGCGATTAATTGCAGAAAATCATACGGTTAACCGCGATTAAAGATTGTAATTGTTACCCAGCAGTAGTCAATACTAATCATTATTTGCCAAATGCTTTTAGTACACATCTTTACTCATATTCACTCTCAGCAGGATTCTTCTCAGGCTATCTGGTTGGGGAATGATTTTATTGTCTTTGTGATCACCAAATTATCAACACATTTATTGATGTATTGTGTCACTGATGCTATCACTTGATCAGAATTTCATACTCAATCTACCCAGAAAAGGCAATGAGATGTGGCTGAAAAAAAGTTCCACTTTCTGATGAGAATTTATTTGTCAAAATAAACTAATCCTAGATAGGTTGACCATCATAGTGACTCTTTAAAATCTATAAATGTGTCATGGATCCGGTATGATATTTACAAAAAACTGTCTTCATTTAAAAACACCAATTGGCATGTGGTAGTGACTTATCTCTCAGGGTCATGCAGAGTTCCTCAGAAGGTGAGTCAGGTACAATTGCGAGTGAGTCAATTAGTGCTTATGACTCACTCTGTGAGTCCATTTTCTCTGTGAGTCACCTAGACAAGCCATTGTGTTTCCCGCAACTCAAAGAGACTTTCTCTGTTTTTTTATGTAACCACTGTTTGGACACAATAGCTCCCTTAATTGACACACTTTGATGTTCCCGGTTAAAAGTTTTGTCCCCTGCCCCCGTAACAAACACAACTTGGTGGGGGGTTGTGATGGTATGGTCTCCGACGGAGTGTTTCCCTCAATATAAGTCCTAGCCTTTTTTAAAATCTTGTGAGATCCTAAAGCCACAGCCACAAAATAACAACATTAATTGGATGAGTACTCTAGGGGCTGCAAGTGAGTAAGTAAAGAGTCACTGAGGCCAAGGTGCACATATCTGGGAACCTCATTTACAAGAGGAAATTACTTTCAACCAAACCGGTGTTTTCCAGTTGTTTTTTAAAGGTTCTCTGCTCAATCTTAAATAGCAAAACAACAGTCAGCTGGCAGAAAACCAAATGTTTAGTAGCTGTGTGTGGTTACCATTTCATCTGTGACACTGGTGTGCTGATCTCCACCATGCTACAGGTTGGTACGATGCACCTACTCACAAAACCAAATAAAGCGTGTTCTAGCTTAATGCAGAAGGAATGGTTAGTAATACGACATGATTAACATAGCATGTGAACTAATATGGTAAACATTTTTTATTGATCAGGACTGTAAAATCAAACTTAGAAGCCTTTGTTTCTCGAAGACCATTTTTGTACAGTTCAGTGAGTTTGGTGGAATCTGGTAAGTTGCAGTAGCACGTTGAAAAAAAGTTCGACCATCATCAATTGAAACAACAGCCACTGCGGTCATGTTTACTTTCTGTCAGCAGCCGCTGATTTGAAGTATCATTATCTGGACAGGAGTGGAATGACACAGCGCTGCTGCTGCTATGTGTCCGCAGATTAGAAATCACCTGATAATACTTTTTTGTGTGTTTCAGCTGTGGCCAAACAAACAGTTTCTCACTAATATATTTTTCAACTGAGTCTAACATCAAAGTCTGATATCAGCTACACGCCATCAAAGTGTATCTAGCATTTTAGAGAAACTCCTTTATTTTGATGTAAAAAATGGATCCCTGATGTGGAAGTCATAAAACGTAGATGCTTACACAGGACGTGGGCTGAGTCAACCATACTTGTACCCCTTCACACACTTAACTCTGCCCCCTTTAGGTACCTCTATCCCTGGGGTGCTGAGAGCAGAGATTTTGGTTCCATCATCACAGGTTGAGTGGCTGCAGACAGGAAGAACCAGGCCATCTGCTGAAATAGTTTTGCTGCTGCTGCTGACTACAGAGTGTTTGTGAGTGCTGTTTTTGTTATTTAACATTAATAACAGCCTGCTTTTCAATTCAGTTCAGTCCAGTTCAATGTGTGCTTTATTGGCATGATAAAATAGACAATATGAACACACATACGCAGGGGGTAAACACAAAATCATGACCACCTGTACAATCTAATGTAATACGCTACAATAGTCCCCATTGTGAATCATGCAGTGTTGATACTCAGTCTCTATGGTAACTTTTGAGACCAAAGTCTGCTTTTGTATAGGACATAGTATATGTGTACTCTCACCACATCAATCTAACTACAAAGTTGCCCTAGTCTTCACAAAAAATCTTTAAGTTAGTAAACTGAACACAATTTTTTAGACGCAAGTAATCTTGTAAGTGTGGAATACACTTACTCTAACAGCCACGCTACATACCCCAGCACCACAATGGACAAACACACACACACGTACATACTCAACACACACATACATAGACTTCAAAGGAAGCAGAAATTATAGCCTGCATACTAACTGGGGCCTGGCACACTCTCCTTGGCTCTCTCCTTGGCTCTCCTTCATCTGAAATAAATATACCCGCAAATACAAAACAGGCAAATACAAAACCAATGAAACACATGTTCTTCTCGCTGTCCAAAGCCATTGTTTTTCCTTTCATTTCAGAGGCAGAGAGTTGTATTTTAAAAAAATTAGGTGAGTCCTTATGTTATTGTAGCATGCACAGCAGTTTTTTCTAATGAGAACAACATCCTCACAAATAAACACTTTTTTTTGCATTTTTATTTATAAATTTAGGTAAGGCTAACTTTGCACACATGCCCATACTACATCATTCATATACATTAATGTTAGAGAAATGTTAAGCTACCCACATGTGTCGATGACAAGATATAACACCTCGTGTTTTTTCCCACATCTTTGCCATCTGAGATTGTGGAGCGCCAATCCTGCATGTTGGAGGCCAGATAACAGCCTATGAGGGTTCAAAATGTTAACAGCTACACTCCCAAAGTCTCTATTACCATCACTCTGCTACAAACCATTACTATCTTGTTTTGGTTCTTAAAATTTGATGGAGTGATGGTTTCACTTTGGATCTTCTGAGATAGGAGACAAATATGGACATCATATTTTCAAGGATTGTCACAATATATTTCTCCCTGAAGGCAAAAGTTAAACAAAACCGTTCCAGGGATTCCTGGGCTCTGAGTATTATCTGCTGTTTGGACCACCTTCCACGAGCAACCTGCAAGCTTTTAAAGATGGGGTATGAACATCTAAGCATTTGGAGTTGCGCAAAATGTTTTTGACGTGTCAAGCAAAAACCCTTAACAACTGAGAGGACGGTATGTTTTTTAGTGTGGTGGGTTTATAAAGTACATCTGCTTTCTTTGTTTAGAGAGAAATGTTCTCTCACATCTTTTGCTTCCGCTATAAATCAGAAACCACAATGGCACAGTGAATAAAAGTCAGGGACAGCAAAGCTCTGTTGTACATCTCACCAGCAAAAGCAAAGTCTGTGTTTATGCTTTCATACATTTGTTTGTGCCAACTCCATGTCTGTCTGTCTGTCTGTCTGTCTCTCTCAGCTATCCATCATTTAAAATGTCTTTATTTTCAAAACACTTGGCATGCTTGTTTCAGGAAGTACACACTGTGGAGGGTTGAGGGGGAATAGTATGCCATTGTTAGTATACATGATCCTCCTGGTTAACTAAATGTTTTAGGGAAATTGTGGTGGATATCATCAATTTACGCTTCATCATTCTTCCTCTCTGTCTTTGAACAGTTTGCCCGCTTGCCTGATTGGTATTAAAACTGTGGAAAGATTGGGTAAGCCATGGTTTTGGTAGTTTCTCTCTTCCCCACTTTCTCTCACACTGTTTTCAGTTTAGTTTTTTCTACGACTATTTTCAATAACCAAGTCTGTTTTAAACACACACACACAGACACACAGAGGCAACTGTATGAGGCCCACCCTGCAGCCTCATCTTGTTAGTGGTACGGTAGAGAGCGCAGCCACACCGCCAAAGAAATGAAAGAGAAAAGATGGGACTGACAGGGAGCAGTGCTCTGGGATCGACCCATCGACTCTCTCACGTTATCCTGAGGCGTGGACCAAGGCTCTGTGGTTGTCTCGCCTGCCGGATGCCTCTCCATGGTGCTCTGAGGATCCTGCTACGATCAGTCATCCATTCTGCCACATGTGTGGGCATAAACAGATGCACGCTTGGACGCATCCACACAGAGCTGCTGTCTTACTGAATGATGCCTTAATCAGTCGATGTCTTGTGAGACTTATGTATATATGTTTAATGAAAAACATTCTATTCACAGAAAACACAAAACAAGCCCTCATACCTAAGTGACTAAATAGGTTGTCTTCTTCTTCTTCTTTTCTCTGATCAGCAGTTCTTATCAGCGGGGATGATTCTGTGTTATCCAAAACAACTCATGGCAGGTACAAATTCACGTGATCTGCCACTATGATTAAGATGGATTAGGTTTATGCAACCAAACTACTTGGTTGAGGTTAGACAAAGATTGTGGTCATGATTAAAACAAACCAACGTTGCCTGCGGGTAGGAGATGGGACGTGAACGCTGGTCTTTGGTGTCAAAGACCAACTGTTTGTTTGATAAACAAAACACACACTGTTGGTGTATGACGTGTGTCAAAACCTCATGCCTTTTGTGTAAGTCCACATACCTGACGCATCTTAATTCATCATTATAGGCCCATGTCCAGTTTTACAGCGTCAACAAGCCTCAGTGCTACCAGAAAGTGAGTAGATTCTTACATCCCTGGCACAACGTTACGCATATGTTGCGCTAATAGAAGGGTGTCATTGGACACCTGTAGCAGTCTGGTTTAACTGGGAAGTTGGTGTGGGAACTGAGATGGATATTCACTGTGAGCTTTTTACCATTTGCCTTCATTTTGCCTTCCAAATAAGTTTGAATAACTGTGTAATGTTGAATAACACCTGTTTGATGATGTTTCTAGCCCATGGACCTATTTTTTTGCTGTTGAAGCTCTATTTTGAGATCTCAGCAAATACTTTGATGAGTATGATGTTATCATAACCATGGAACTGATGGCCATAGCTATTAAAATAAAAGTTTTACTAAACCATGTTTTTTTTAAAAAGCCCTTGCGGTACTATAACAGCTTGATAATGTTTTTTTCTGCCAGTCATCAATTGCCCAACCACAAGAGGACACTTGATAGGAAAACGTAAACATAGGTCATTTTAAGAGTTTGAACAAAACAACCAATGCAGCCTTTTCTTTGGCGCGGATAGTGTCAAGGCACACGTGTAGCTACAATTTACACAAATCTGATTTAGATTAGGCTTCACTAATGCATTCAGGCTACAGTGGAACGGAGTGGAGCAACATATTGCCTGGGAGGGGGATAGAGAGTGATGGAGATTGTATAGAGTGTATAGATGTGTGTGTGTGTGTGTGTGTGTGTGTGTGTGTGTGTGTGCGTGCGCGCGCGTGCGTGCGTGCATAGGGGGGTGGGTTGGGGCTAAGCTCACAGCTGGGAGAATGGTGTACTAACCCTGCCAAAGCCTCAGCACATGACTCCCACCACTTGTCAAAATCACCATGTGTGCAATAATGTGATTACAGTCTGGTTACTATTATGATTTAAAACAACAGCTTGTGTGGAATGGAAGAAACGCACTGCCCCACAGAATGTGTGTGTGTGTTTTGGAGGGTAAAAGAGGGGCTGGAAGGGGGCAATATAGGTAACAGGAGCAGGGAGGGAGTGCGTTGGATATGTGTGGCACCCTTCCTTCTTTCTCCCATCTATGCCCTGCAGGGGGACAATGGGTGGGGGTTTCAGGGTGACTGTCTGGGTCTTGTCATGGATTTACAAGTCAGGGGAACGTTTTATGTCATTTTCTCCCTCCCTGAACCCCCTTACACCATCCACAGCCTCCCCCTCCTTTCATTCCAGGTTACACAATCACTGTACTGCACACAAGGGGTTGTCATCACAGGTGCAGCCGAGATTGGCCAGGATAAAGGAACGCTTCCAGCTCAAGATGTTTTTCCTTTCTGTTTTCTTTTTTCCTCAACCAGCTCCTTCCCTCTCTTTTCTTGTTTTCCCTTTTCTTCTTGTGTCCTCTAATTCTTTCATTTACTCATATTTGTGGCACATTTTTCATTTGTGTCCTCCATACTGGCCCATTTCCGTCTCTATATATCTTGCTCTCTGTCAAAGCAGCCTGTTAAAAAAAATGGAATGGTTAAATTGGAAAAACAAGTCACTATTACCACCACACAGGGTTTGTCCTTTGCCTTGATTGAAACAGGATTCTGTCCCCTCCAACTACCCCGTACAGCCAAGAACCCAGCCCAAATTCTCACTCATATACGCCTCTTGATGGTGCCTGCCCCTTGGCTCACTCCTGAGAACAGTCAGGCAGCCAGCAGAGCAAAGGTGTGAGATCACCAATTTGCCAAAATCGCAAATATGTGTCTGTTTGTAATTACGCAGAAAGGTCTTTCAGTCTCTCAGCCACAGAGAATGGTGAGCCTCCTTTTTGGTGGTACAGCCTTGGCCGCAGGGCCAGATGGAAAAGGGAGAGGAAGGGATGGAGGAAGGGAGGGAGCGAGGGAGGAATGTAAACTGTAAGCAAGCAGCCCGGCATGTTAGAGGCTGGACTCAATCCACACGATGCCAGCCGGGCATGAAGGCAGCTCTAACGATTCCCTCCTGGGCATCTGGAAGTGGGTGAGACAGAATGAGTGAGGCCCAGGCCCACAATGCCACCCATCTCGGAGCACTGCTAAGGAAAACAAACGCCAGCGGTCACAGAGAGGGGATTTCCGGTTAGAGTCACCTAATACCTCCCTGGAATCTCAGAGGTTTGGAATCCAGAGTTGTGGAAGAGCCCAGGCTGCTATAAGCCACACAGCAGCGATGTAATTCCACTTTTAAGTTTCACTTCTTTGTATTAAAATCAGTTGGCTTAGCACCGGGCTCCATATTCCTTTCTATGTCAGCTTAGCTCAGATGAAGGAAATAACAGTGGATTTCACTGACAAGAATAGAAAGATCAAGTGAGCTATCCAGTTTTACAAATCAGCAAAATCCCTATGCACATGACTTCCCCAGTTCTCTTCTTTAATTCACACTTTTCCCATGATTGATCTTCACATGTAACAAGTTTAGGCATTCTTTCTGTAGACTTCAGGCCAGATACAGGAATTTAAAGCAGGGACTTGGCACAACCTTCCCTACTGAGACTGGGACATGGTGTGAAGGAGGTCAGGTGCAGGATGACAAGACGTGTTTGATGTTTGTGAGACCTGAAGTGACCAGGTGCCGCAGTCACCACTTATGAGCAGAATCTTTCAGTAACCCTGGTAGCGAGGCCCCTTATCCGGGCCCTTGCCTTAATTCTTTCACCAACTCCTTTTTCACAACAGATGTTGTTAGAGAGACAAAACCCAGACTACTAATAGAAATAGTTTCAAAAACTCCCTGTTGGCTTTTTAGGTCGTGTGTGCTATGGGTTTTGGTCCAATTGGTTTTACGGCCTCTTTTGTGTCTTGTGATGAAACATCTGTGCGCATTTGTGGACAGGCTACAGCTGAGAGCACTGGGTGCATACACATCTCGTGTGTACTAGGTGTGGCCCAAGCTGTTTACGTCTTGGACCGAGTCTGTGCTGCGTTTTCACCATAGTGGTACATGTCCTGTGAGCACTCCAGTCTCTCTAGTTACTTTAAGCACTTTAGTCAGGGGTTTCTGTGCTCCAGGGACCCTGCCATTACACAGCTGTGCAAGAGAGTGTGTGTGCATATACAAAAAAGTGTATGTGTGAGTTGGTGCTGCATGTGACCCTTTGCCCCAACGCCACAGGACGGTGTGAACGAGCGAGGTCACCATGCGCTGCAGCCTGATGGGAGTTGAGGCATCTGTTTGGACCATGATGAATAGCAAGCACCTGCACTACTCACGGAAACCAGTGAGATTGAGAGATCAGCTCGGATATTGGCAACAAGAGACCTCACCTGCTACAAGGCATTGAGCAATAAAAAAACAGCCTCTCTGCAAACCTCCCTTCCTGCCTGAAAGCTCCAGCACCTCCTCACAACCACTACCATACACACATACAGATACATATTAAACCCTCAGACACACACACACTAGCTCAACCTGCTTTATTTGAGATGTTTGTCATGCTAATGTGCAGTACCTCAGGGAGAATCAGACTTAATGCAAGGAGACCGCAAACTCTGCGCTCTGTGGTCTTAATAAGGACTAACCACTCGCCGAGCTTGGCTGGGGCTGGACCAGGAGTCTGAGGGGAGAGAAACCGAGAGAGAGGGAGCGAGAGAGTGAGGATGAGTGATGATGGAGAGAGAGAGTGCAGGACGGAGGAAGAGAGAGTATGAGATGGGAGGAGAGAGAGCGAGACGGGATTGTTTTACAAACAGAATTCCTTTAATTAATCACCCTGTTTGAACAGCTGGCCTTCTCAAGACAGGTCGTAACGGGATCCCTACATGGAAGTGCGGATTACAGACGCAGATTCGGCAGAAAAATATTAGCTGTCAAACGTTGGAGCCGTGAGGTGCAGGACAAGGCCCCTGTTTCCTGGTGGTGAGAGAGCCACAGACAGGGTTGTTGGGGGGGGGGGGTGCGCTTAACATGGCTCCCTAAGGACTGAAGCTGCACAAGGCAACACATGGGCCTGTGGAGAAGGGAAGCGGACCGCAGACCAGGGGGCAGCTCCCAAGGCCAGCAGTCGTCCCACAGGTCCAAGCCCTGTGTAACAGTCTGGGAAAGAGGTTCAGATTTAGGGTCAGGCTCTGATATGAGACTGGAAACTTAGAGACCCCCATGTTAGCATTTATGTACAGGCTGCACATAAACAACCGAGAGCAGCTGTCAAGAGAGAATGCAGTGTCCTAGTGGTATATGTTTATTGTCGATTTCCCTGTAGAGGGATTGACATCATGGTTAAGAATGTAGCTGTGAAATAGTTGGCTACCTACTCTTTGTTAATAAATACATTCTGTATGTAGGTCAGTTTGTGGACAAGTCATTGGCATTCTGAAGGAAGACTGGGAATTACATTCAATCAAATATTTATCACTAAAAGTTTTGCATGATTTGAGTTTTCTGTGAGATCCCTTCTTTGCTTTTTTGCCTATGCATTCAGTTATCCCAGCATTTGAGAGCAACATTTCAAATCAAAATAAAATAAAATTTTAAATTTAATGAGTAGATTCTCTCATGGATGACATACATTTGGATGGTGCTTTTGTAAAGGTGAAAAGGTGTCGTTGGGCAATTGCAAACAATCCTAAAGCTGGAGTGAGGGGTTTTTACATATACATTAAGGTCTGTTACATTCCAGCCCTTGCCAAATGAGTTCACACAAAGCTGATTAAACCTATAGCCGCCAGGTAAATGTCTCGGTTTGCCAGAGTTGTAGGGGTGAGCAACCCAGAGCCATGTTGAGAATTGCTGTAAAAAAAAAGTTCCATTGGAGAGAATGTTTATTATCAAGAAGTGTTTATTGCTTATTTTGTTTATTTATTTTTATTATGATTTTATAGTTTGTGTAAATAGCCTTTGACAATGTTGTATTGCATGCAAACTAGGGATGTCACAAGAAGCAATTCTTCAGTACCAAGTCAATACCAAAAAACTTGTTTTTCTAGGTGCCGTAGGTACCGGAGATTTAACATGTGGAACATGTGGATAAGTGCAGTTGCACCGACAGCTCTGCCTTGACAAAAAGAAAAATTGTAAGAGTTGTGTATAGAAGTACTTACATTACTTTTGTTTGTTGTAACTTTTTTGTTTGACAGCTGGCATTGCTGTGTCATCTGGCCAACTATGTTACATACAACGTTTGCAGTGGCTAAACGCTAAAGGCTACCATGTTTAGGCTAACGTAATCAGGCATGTGATTGACAAAGGGCAAAAAAGCAGAAAATTATACTGAGACCCCCCACACCCTGATAAAATTGGAGACGGCTCTATTATAACATAATAAAGCAGGATCCACGACAATAACTTATTTGGTGGATGTGTTGCAGTGGGAATCAAAGACAAGTGTCTAATCCACTGCGTCATCGCAACCTCTCTATGATAATTATTTATTTGTATTCATTTTTTTTACCAAACTTCAGCAGCTACCTGTGCAACATGCAACATGAAGTAATTGCGTCTATAACTAAATAATATAATTACGAACTTTCAAATTAGTTCAGTAGATGTTAATAGATTTGTTTGCCTGTCGATGAGGAGCGCAGAGCGACCCCGCGGACAACCATTCACAAGAAATTATATTATAACTTGCCAAAACCTTTAACATAAGGACCACTTAAAAAGCAGCCATTCATACAGCAAAGTGCAGCCTATAGAGACTATATGATTGATCAATCGACAACAAAGTCAAAGTAAACATTAGACATTGCCTATAACAAGCAATAATCACAACATACCCAATTTATCCTATCCTTATTGTCAGTGTAACTTGCCCAGTGTTAAGCAAGTTACTCAGAAATAATATTGTTATTATCTACTAGTTACTTTGCATATACTCAGGAAAAAAGTAATATTAGCTACTCTATTTATTACTGGGGGATATAACACCACTCTCTTCCGATGAGTCCAAGCATCACTGGCAGCAGCCGGAGTTTCTTTCTCAGTTTCACGTTGCTGTGTTGCTTTAGCTGATGCTTCAATTAGCTTAAGTATAAATGTAGAATGGTTCACGGTTAAAAGCTTTTTGCTTGTTGCACAAAGTTTACAACGGAAGAGAATGTTCTTTGCATCTTTGACTGTAACACAATAATGACAATAACGTTATTTACAGCTGTTGAACAGCTTTCTCCTGTCTTCCTTTAGCTTTTCGGCTAACAGCTGGCTTGAACAACACAAAGTCCGGTGCTGTTGAGCTGCAGCGCGGTCACACATCAGGGTTACTTGGATTAGTAACTGTAACAATATAACTGTTTTGAAAATAATAATCTGTTACATTATTCTTTACTGGGAAAAGTAATATTGCAGAATTACGGCCCAGCACGCTACGTACCACTGATGCGTAAGAGCAACTATGGTACACACAGTGCAGGTTGTTGATACTTGGAAAGGAAGAAACTTTTAAACATATTTAGATGTCCTCAAGTCCTTTCCATTTCACTCGGCCAGCTGTAATTTATATTACAGCTTGCACTCTGATTAGATGTTGGTTTGTGGACGTGTGTGTATGTGTGTGTACCCTCTACCTAAATAATAAATTATTGTCTTGGAACTGTGGAAATGTCTGTATTTTTGTATTTCTGAACACAAGCCTGGGGCGACCTCACATGTAAGCATGCAGTACATCATAGGCAGACATTGACAGTGTTTGTTTAATTACTTTCACTGCCAGAAGGGGGAGACAAAAGTTCCGCACTGCAAGTCTAACAGAGCTGACTTTTCAGGGAACAGAGAGAAACTCCAAAATGGACAAAGCTATCATGTTCCACCTTTCAAATTTATAAACCCTGCTCTTGGAATGAACGCCAATGCTAATACAGCTTTTCTCTTCATATCCATTTCACCATGAACAATACTAGCCAAAGCCAACAGAAGCCACTCCATGACCTAAAAGTAGTTATTACGTCACCAATCACAAAGAACTTCTTTGCTGTTCTACTTCCTGGTGTGACTGGGGACTAAAACTGAAGAACATTTACAACATCAGGCTTTCCAGACAGCCCAACAGTTTAAGACAAAAACCATGCCAATGGTCTGGTCTGTTTGACTTGATGGAAGTGCTGAAGGTACAAGTCATCGTTATTATTACCCAGACGGGTGTGACCTGATGAACCTGACAGCAGAGAATTGAAATGTAGGTTTTTATGTTATTCAGTGCTCCACTTTATTGATGGACCTAATACAATGTCACTGTCACAATGTCAGCCAATTTCTAGTCTCACATTTTCCTCGTCTGCTTTTTTCCCCTACCATGTACTAATTCTCCCGTCGATCCCCGTTAGATCCTTCTGCTCCCCCATCCCCTGACCTCCCCTGTCCACCTCCATACTTGTTCCCACTTCCCCATCAGCAAAGCAACATATATACTGGCCCACTTCCATTCATTCCCCTTTGTTATGACACCGTGCCTGCTTTTAGCTTTCCAGCCTGATCCCCCATTGAGCACATTTGCCTCATCTGCCTGCCTGGTTTTGACTTTTGCATGTTTTTAACCTCAAGTAAACTTGAACTTTCTATTTGCTGGCATGCTCTCAGAGCCTTGTTTCAAACCTGTATCCCCTGAGCCTTTACAGTGATTTGATTGCAAGCTCCAGAACAGCTACTAATGGACCTTAAGATGGGATCGTTTTGTCAATTACTGTTTCCAAGGTCAAGAAAGACCTTTAAATCTTAACTTTTCACCCATCATAGAAGAAGTCCTTAAAGTTTGAACATCTACTTTCCCATGACAACTGCGCAAACTACATCTGCTAAAGGAAGACCTCAAAATAAAACCGTAACTTTATGACAACTAAAAAGATAAATTCTCAGTTCATTCTCACTTTTGAGTAATGTTTGGTCAAAAACACACGTTGCCAAAGTATCTATAAAAAGTATTACTTTTACTTATACTTTTTATAGGTAATACCTTATGTTGAATGGAACAACTACTTAACTGATAATCAGAAAAAGAAGGTAATTCTGTGTATTGACATGAAAGAATCGTATATATTCTCCTGCCAGTTTTGCTACCACCAAAACCAATTTTCTCTTATACCTCTTTTTTTTTCATACATTGGGCATTCTACAAGAAAAAGGACTGTTGACTCCACTTGTACTGTTTCTGTTTCTGTTTCTCTCTCTCCCCTTTGTCTTTGTCTCAATGTCTCATACTTTCCCGTCAGTGCAGAAGTAGAAAAAGTAGTAATGTTAGCTCAGGTGCTTTATTGTCAGAACACTCAATTACACTGTATTTACATGTAGGGTAGGGAGAAACAATGTTCAGCTACCACACACACAGAGACATAACCAAGATGTATGACTTCGATTGTGTAAACAGCTATATTACTCTCAGACCTTCCACCCCGCCTCCACTGCCCTTTCTCTCATGGCCATGATGTAATTACCAAAGCACTTAATAAGTCATTGAAAGACTTGGAGCAGACACAGCTACAAAGTGAGATTTACCACTTCAAGAGGCTAAACTAGAATCTCTTCCGCTCTTATTTAATGAATGCCACTCAAAACCACAATAATTTTAAGAAGCCAAAGTCAAGGATGCTTTAGCAATAATCTTTAAGTGTAAGCCCATTCACTGAGATATACACCAACGAAAGGAGAGACCTGCCTGGACAATGGTGTAAAAGCTTTTTCGAACATCTGTTGGGCTTTCCTTTGAAAGCCCCATAAAGTTTCACCACAGAGTTTTGTGGCGATTTTCTGGGTTTCTCTATGTATCCCAATAGGGAGGCTGCAACTTGTTCAGTGAACCATGTTCAGTTCAAAGTGCAGAGAGGAGTTCGAGAAGTGTTGAGGACGATGATGTATAGCAGACTGGACCACCAGGGTCATGGCTTTGGCATACCCCTCTGTGTGTGCATTTGTGTGTGTGTGTGTGTGTGTGTGTGTGTGTGAAAAGACACCTCCTCTTACTGTAGATCAATCATACATACACAAATACAGACACAAAACAATAATTAATAGTATTGCGTAGTGAATGAATTGACTTTTGTAACAACCTGGTCATTACTTCAATACTGTTATTATGCTTTATTATTATTATTAATATTATTATTATTATTATTATTATAAGAGAACAAGCAAAGATTAGAGGCAACACATTTGACCAGAATATTAACAACCAACCAGAATTACTTCATATTGTCCTGCAAAAAACTAAGGAAGACCTGGGGCATGTTTCACAAAGCAGGGTTACCAGTGTCACTGCTCTGAATAAAACACTTAAAGAGGCATTATGTAGTTTCCAGTGGCCACTAGCGGTGCCGTTTTAAGATTGCAACCAGGTGTGTGCTTGTTTGCGTGCTCGCTTGAACTCATGAGCGAGCAGAATCCGAAACACAACCGCTTTCATACAGAAATCCTGCAATAAACGCAGGTGCAACAGCATGCAGGCCTTGGCTTTTCACACAAACATGTTCAGGGTCGGTTACTTCAAGGTTCCCGTCTCACAGGCAGATCAACACCGCCGCCGTAACGTTACTTCATTCAGCGCAGCGAGACAGCGGCATATCGACACAGTACTCGACTACAGGTGGGGAGCCAGCTTCACACAACATGGTGGAAACTCAGGTAAACTCCCACTGCATTTAGCCGACGTGCTACATCGTTAGCTCGCCTGTTGCTTTTCAGTAACTATCTTTACTATCTGTGAATCTGTCA